>JAREIK010002716.1:0-21037 GCA_029783825.1 Sapria himalayana
TAATACTTAAATAGATATAAAAATAAACTATACAATAGATAGGCAGGACAGATAGACAAAAAGAGAGATTGATACAAGATAAATAAACTAATTGTGAAAGATACATAGGCAGATAGATAGATATATAGATAGATAGATAAATAGATAGATAGGAAAATAGATTAACAAATAGATAGATAGATACATAGAACATAGATAGATCGATAGATAGAAAGATATATAGTTGGATTTAATGATAGATAAATAGACTGATAGATAGACATTTAGATATATTTATATATAGATAGAAAGATAGATATACAGATAGAAAGATTAATATTTAGATCGATATATATATATATATATATACATATTGATAGATAGAAAGATATATAGACAAATTGACAGATAGATAGATAGATAGATAGAAAGATAGAAAAATAGATAGATAGATAAATAGATAGATAGGCAAATAGATTAACAAATAGATAGATATATAGATAGACAGATAGATAGATATATAGAAAAATAAATTAATAGAGAAATTGAATGATTGATTGATATGCAGATTGATAGATAGATTGATAGACAAATTGATACACAAATTAATAGATAGATTGATTGAGAGATTCATACATAATAGATAGATAAATAGACATATAGATAGACAGATAGATAGATAGGTAGGTAGACATATAGATAGACAGATAAATGAACAAATAGATAATCAGATAGATAGACTGATAGAAAGAAAGATTGATTGATAGATAGATAGATAGATAAATTCATTAACTGATTGATTGATAAATAAATAGATAGACATATAGATAGATAGATAGATAAATAGACATAAAGATAAATAGATACATAAATAGATACATAAATAAACATACATATAGTCAAATTGAAATACAGATATATATATATATATATATATATACACATATAGATATACAGAATGATACATAGATTCATAGTCATATAGATAGATAGATAGATATACAAATAGATAGAAAAATTTATAGACAAATTGATACACAGATTGTTAACCAGATTGATAAACTGATAGATAGATAGAAAGATAGATAAATAGATAGATTTATAGATATAATGATAGAATGAATGAATGAATGATTGATTGATAGATACATAAAAAATTGATAGATATAATAAATAGATATAAATATAGACCATTTAGACAGATAGGTAGATAGACAAATTGATGGATAGATCAATAGATAGATAGATAGATTGATAGACAAACAAATAGATAGATAGATATATAGACAAATATATAGACACATAAATATATATATAAATAGTTAGATAGATAGATAGATACAGAGATAGATATACAAATAGATATACAGATAGATAAACTGATAGATAAAAAGATAGATAGATCGATAGATTGATTGATAGATAGACAGATATATAGTCAAATAGATTAAAAATAGATAGACAAATGTATATACAAATAATTAGATAAATAGATAAACAAATAAATAGACTGATAGATAGACTAATAAATAGACTAATAGATAGACAAATAGATAGATAAATAGATAACGAATAATTACACTAATAAATTAAAAGATACATAGACAGACAGATATATATAGATAGATAGATAATTATATAGATAGATAGATAGATTGGTAAATAGATTTATAGATAGATTAATAGATAGATAGATAGATATAGTTAGACAGATTAATATATAGATTAATAAATTTATTGATAGATTCATTGAAGGATAAATTTATATACATATTGATAGTTAGATTTATAGATAGATCGATAGACATATTTATTGATAGATTGAGAGACAAATAAATAGACTGATATATAGACAATTAGATAAACATATAAATAGAGTGATAGATATATGGATAGATAAATATACAAATAGATATATAGATAGATAAATAGATAGATAATCAAAAAGATTGATAGATAGATAGATAGGTAGATAGACAAATAGTTGAAAGATATATACTTAGATAAATAGATAGATGGATAGATAGAAAGATAGATAGACAGATAGATAGATAGATAGTTAGATAGTTAGATAGACAGATTGAATGATAGATAAATAGACTGATAGATAGACCTATAAATATACATATAGATAGTTAGAAAGATTGATATATAAATAGACAGATTGATAGATAGATCAATAGATAGATAGATATATATATATATATATATATACAGATAAATAGAAAGATAGATAGACCAATAGACAGATAGACAGAAATTAGATAGATAGATTGATAGTTAGATAGATAGATAGATATGCAAATAGATAGACAAATAGATTGATATATTGATAAATAAATATATAAATAGATGGATATACAAATAGATAGATAGATTGATAGATAGATTAATAGACATATTGATATATAGATAGATTGATTGATTGGTAAATATATAAATAGACATATTAATAAACCGATTGATAAATAGATAGATAGACATACAGACAGATAAATAGATAGATATATTGCTCGATAGATTGATAGATTGATTGAAAGATAGATTGATAAAATGATTGATAGACAAATTAATAGATCGATAGATAGGCAGAAAGATAGACAGATAGACAAATAGGTTGATCGACAAATTGATAGATCGATTGATTGACAAATTCATAGATAGATTTATTGATATATTGATAGAAAGATAGAAAAAAAGAAAGGTAGATAGATAGGTAGACAGTTAGATAAAGATGTAGATTGATAGTTAGATAGACAAAAAGATAGACAGATAGGTGGATAGATGGATAAATAGATAGTTAGATAGCTAGATAGATAGGCATATAGATAGATAGATATACAAATAGATATATAGATAGATATATAGAAAAATAGATAGACCAACAGATATGCATTTTTCATAGCTAATTAGCTCGATAAAATATCACTCGCCAAATAATTTCTAGAAATTTTTTTTATGATTATATATTTATTGCAAGCTATTTGTCACTAAATAATAATTTTCATAAAATATTTGCATTTAGTTAGCAATGTTTCCCTAACTAATTTGGATGGGAATTATTTCCTTCACTAATCTATACTTATATATTTTTTATATATTATTTGTTTTAATATTCGATGTAATTTTTGTATATTAAAGGTTTTTCCTGGTTTATGAATTAGAAATTCTTGAAAGACACCTTTTCCCCATATAATTATACAAATAAAATATTATAAATAAATAATTTCAAAAATATATAAATACAAATACAAATTAATATTAATAAACACTAAAATACCTATTTTTATGATTATAACATTTTTAAAAATATACAAATTATTTTTTGAATTAATTAATAAAATTTTTTAAATATTTGTATTAATACATACATTAAATCAATTATTCAGTGTCACTCAAAGGCAAATGTATAGTTGAAGAAATCATCTCTTATATGCGACATAGATTATAGTTAGAATTTGTTTAGTGGAAATTTTTATGTTCTGTGACTGTTGCTCTATTTCCAAATCAGCATTATCTCGGAAAAAAAGATATTAACTTTAATGAGTTGGCAATTATGAATCCACTCTCTAAAACTCATTACAAGTACCGGTCATAAGTGAAAGAAGATTATATTTTCAAATATTTTGTGCATTTGCGAATCCACTCTCTATTATTATTAAAATGTTTGGATTGTTTTACACTTGCATTAAACATGTAGCAGGTTGATATTTTCACATAGTTATACATGTCCATCCGTGCATATAAGCTTGGTTAAGGATCACAGAAAGTAGAGAAGAAATACACAAGAGATTAATGTAGGCTAGTGTGATTTTATATTTGATTGTATTGTATGACTATATTTTTGCTTGATTATATTAGAAATGTGTTTTGATGAGAGTGGTGTGATTGAATTATAACATAACAAGCTAGGATTCATATCTTACGAAGGTGACTCCACCCACGAATTTGAATTGTGATCAAAGTCTTTTGCACTTCCCATTTTTGCAATGTCATCACTACTTTGAAATTGACAGGCAAGAAATACAAATTGAGCAAAGCAAATGTATGCAAAGTATTTGGATTAGAATGATGAGGCTTGATGCACTATGATCAAAAGACTCACTTCTAGATCAATGGCAAGCTCGAGTTTCACTACTGTGCCATCTCAAGCTTTGCCGAGTACATAGTAATCCACTTTGGATGTCCTGTTAAAGTGAACTCAGCCACACAGCTATACAAAATATGTCAGTTAGCATTGAGGTAGCCAAAGTTTTGACCCACCCAAACCACAACGTGACTAATCCATATTCTTTAGATAATCAAAATGATCATACATGGAAGAAAAGATTACTCTTTCGAATGTGTAGGAGACTCAAGAATAACCACCATAGCCTTTGAGTTCTGTTGTGATGGATGGGGCCCAAAAATTACATTAGGAGTACCAAAGTTAAACCAAATATATCTTCATTCTATTCTCTTCTTCTTGGTGGATGATCATTGAAGTTATCTCTATTTAAAGGATGGAAACCTAAATCAGATCTTCCATCATTGGTAGATGTGTACCTGAATAAGGAGATCAAGTTAAATGGGTTGATCACACATAATCTGTTAGTGGATAAGATTAATGAAGCTTTTGCTCTCATGAGAAAATGTTGTTCACGATGTAGATTCTACGAGAATACATGATCAAAATAAAAGTAATAATCCTAGTTCGTATATTTTACTTTATTCTCTAACTCCTTTAAAGCTTGTGAAGGAGGCTAACCAGATCGACAATGGATTTCCATGTGGGGTAGTCAAGGTTGTTAATTTGTTACTTTATTTTGTTAAATATAGATGTCGGGCATCCTCTTGTATTGTCAATGACAGATGGAACAAAATTGATATTCTAGTATTAAATGTGGTTGGTGATACCAAAGAGAGTAAAAGTGTGACACATGTTTCTGTTGACACAAAAACTTATATCCATTGCTCTTTTGGTGTTAACACTGAAGAAATAGAAGATTTCTTCATGGAGGAAGGTAGGTAAATATGATTTTGTCTTGCTACCAAATATTACTTGGGAAGTTAAAGATTTGGTAAATTTGTGAAATAGTGTCTAAAGTATAATTATTTGCCAATTTGAATGTAATCTATAAAACATGAATATTAATATATACATATACATGTTTAAAAAAACATAACAGGCTCAATGAGATTTCTTTACTCAGTGTGACTGCGTTGTTCATCTCTCTTGCCTAATTTTGCTGTACATTCTAGCAGGAGGCTCAAGCTACTAGTTGCAGGACAAAAGTTGATGCAGACAAGTACTTGCTACAGAAGAAGTTGCATTTTTTTTTCAATGATGAGAAGATGATCCCTTCTGAGCAGTGCTTCATTGGATATCTTAATGGTTTGAATATGATTGACTCTTATGGTGCTCAACTGCTTTTCTAAATATGTAAGTATGATAAATCTTGGCACCACCATTGCATCGATCTCGGCTCTGACAGGAGGAGAGAGAACTGAATTTGCTGGGGACCCACCTTGATTCTCATATTCATGAATGGTATCTATATTGACTAAAGAATCTAGGTAGTTTTGATATACCACTTTATCTCTACTCAATGGAGTGTCTAATCTAAAAATCATCCTAGGTGGGCGAACAACTCAACCTCGTTCATGTCACATGGTGCATATTTTTTATTCTATTTTGCTCGAAGTAGTATCTCTAATTAATGAAATATCATTCTTGTTATTTCTTGTTCTTGTCAAGATGAAGGCTTAGAGGAACGACTAGATTATAAATGATGGGATTTCATTAAAAATTGAAAATGCCAAGAGTTTATGTGAATGTTATGTTGGATAAATTATTAGTGTTTTTGTTTTTTTCATGGGTATTGTTCATTGCGTATGTGTTGTGTCAAGCTAAGGTTTATGCATGTTGTGTCATTTGTCAAAATCATATGTCTTGGAGCCTACCTGTCACCTCCAATTCAGCAAGATTTTGCTATAATTAATCTATTTGGCCCCAATTTCTATGTATTATACTAGTGATATCTTAGAAATCATAATATGTTCTATTTATAGTGGATATTAATATTAAGAATGCAATTTTATGGTGATGATAGTTTAATATAGGCCTCCAAATATACCGATTAGGAAGTGTGAGACTGCTTGGATATAAAAAAAAGAACAAAAGCTAAACCTAATAGGAATTAAGTAGAAGTGTGAGTTCATGGAAAATTAAATCATTGCATAAATATGATATTTAAATCAACATCTTCCACACACTCACACACACACACACACACACATGTGTGTGTGTGTGTGCGCGTGTGTGCACGCGCACAAGTTTGCGTGATTCATGTGTGAATGTGTGTTCACGCATGTGTGTGTGCACCCTCATGCGTGCACGTGTGTGTGTGTGCATGAATGTGTGTGTATATATATTATTATTAAAATTTTTGGATTGCTTTATTCTTTCATTAAACATGTGGCAGGTTGATATTTTCATATAATTATACATGTCCATCCATGCATATAAGCTTGGTTAAGAATCACAGAAAGAAGAGAACAAATGCCCAAGGGATTGAAGTGGGCTGGTGTGATTTTATATTTGATTGTATTGTATGATTGTAGTTTTTTATGTTTAATATTGTGTATGTTGTTGATCTCTCCATTCAATTTTTTTCATTTTTTCAGCTTTTGGATTATTTAGCTATTGAAAATTCAAAAGTTTGGAAGAACTCATTTTACTTGAATTTGATTGCTCATACTTCATTCACCATTACTGTTGCAATATGTAGGCTTGTTTTTTTATTCCCTCATTCCTCATATTACTTTTATGTGTTTCTCGTTCCTTTGAATGTAAGATACACACTTGAATTAATCTATCCTTTGTTTTTTTTTTGTTTTTTTGTGGCTCATTTGTTTATGTTCACCCTTTATCTATAGCCGATTAGTTGGCAATATCTCATTATCAAATTATTGAACTAGATGTGTATGTTCTAATTTTAATTTGTGTAAATATTAATGTGTATGTTTGTTTGTAATCTAAGTAAACAAGTAAAAATCATATCTAGTGAGCAAGGCTCCTGCTTTGCTTGAAATTTGGGTAATATTTATATCTCAACAATCTTATTCTTAAAAATTATATAATTTATATATGTTAAGTCTCGAACCTATGGCATATCATCCTTTGATGTACATCACGAACCTAATATGTTTGTTGTAATCTAATTATAAAACATAAATTAAATAGTTTTGATTATTCTTTTTCAGCAAGAACTTAATTCTAGTAGTAATATGTTTGGTTTTCATGCGATTTCCATATTGTAGAATTTCTCTTTTTGTAATTTCATAGTTTCAAGTGCTGCATAATCATCTAGCTAAAAATGATTTACTATTGGCATCCATATATAATATACCAGCCACATAAGTGTGCATTGCTATTTATTTTGAAATGCATTTGTCTTTATAATTAGCTGGTTCGAGGTCATTAATGATGATGTATTCATGGTAGAATGCATTTTTTCTCATAGAAAAAGAAAGAATAGTTGTAAATAATATTAGCTTCATTTGAAGGAAGAAATGCAAGAAATTAAAGAAGTAAATTATGAGATGAAAGAAATTAAGAATGTAATGCAATAGTAGATAACTTATATGAAGTCGTAGTTAGTGGACTTGACGTGAGATATAGCATACCGAGTGCCATCAGAGAAACCTTATAGGCGAGGCTAGCATAAATGTACCCGCTAATAATGAGGATGGTGATTTAGGTTTAAATGATTTTATATCTATGTTATGTTTTTATTTTAACTATATAACTATTGTATCAGAATAATTTCTGAATACTTTAGCTCATTTTTAATAATAAAAAATTATTTATAGTATATGTTTTTATTCAATTTAATATAAAAATTTAAAAATATATAATCAAATATTTCTTAAAAAAATAAAATTGTAAAACTAGTTTTGGAATGAAAATGGCTAGATATTTCTTTTCTCTCTAATTTAGCTAGGGATTTTCGATATATATTTAGTCAAAAGAATTAATTACTAATCTTAATTATAATTAAAATTAGCAAGGTAAAAAATAAGTACAAATAGTTGGGGATATTTCCCTAGCTATTTTGGTTTTTTTTGTAATGGATAGATAGATAGACAATTAAATAGATATAAAAATTTATATATATTTATATAAATAAATAGATAGATAAATTGATTGATTAATAGATTGATTAATAGATTGATTAATAGATAGATAGATAGATTGATTGATTGATTGCTTGTTAAATAGAATGATAGACAGATTGATATACAAATTGATAGACAGATTGATAGAAAATTTGATAGATGATTTGATAGAAAGTTTGATAGACAAATAGATAGATATATATATATATATACAAAAAGATAGATAGATATATAGACAGATAGATAGACAGAAAAAATGACAGAGATATCGACAGAATTTTAAATAGAGAGATAGATAAATAGGTAGATAGATATATAGATAGATAAATAAATAGAAAGACTAATAGATAGATAAATAAATAGAAAGACTAATAGATAGATAGAGTGATATATATATATTAGATAGATAGAAAAATAGATATATAGATAGATAGATAGATAGATAGATAAATATATAGAAATATAAAGAAATAGATAAAAATATAGATAGACAGATAGATAGACAAATAGGTAGATTGATTGATTGATTTAATAATAGAAAATAGATCGACGGCTAGATAGATAGATAGATAGACAGATATATAAAATGATTAATAGACTGAATGATTGATAGATTGATAGAGAAATTGATAGATAGAAAGATATACAAATAGATAGATAGATATATAGACATATAGATAGACAGATAGAAAGATAGAGAAATCGATAAAATTTTAGATAGCTAGATAGGTAGGTAGATTGATATATAGATAGATAGAGAAAAAAAAGAATAATAGAGAGATATAGTGATAGTTAGACATATATATATAGACATAAAGATAGATATATAAATGGATAGATAGATAAATATATAAAAAGATATATATATATATATATATATATATATATATATATATATATATATATATATATATATAGAAAAATCAATAGACAGATAGACAGACCGATAGATAGATAGATAGATAGATAGATAGATTGATAGAAAATAGATACACAACTAGTTAGATAGAAATATATACAGATATATAGATAGATAAATAGATAAAAATAGAGATAGACATATAGATAGATAAATCAATCTATCGATAGAAAGATAGAAAGATAGATAAAAAGATAGATAGATAAATAGATAGATAGACAGACGCACAGACAGACAGACAGATAGATAAATAGATATATAGATAGATAATTAGATTGATAGATAGATAGATATATAGACATAAAGACAAATAGAAAGATAGACATGCAGAATATTGAAAAACAAAAGACAGACAGACATATAGATAAACATATAGATAGATAGATAGATAGATAGATAGATAGATAGATACAAATAGATATATAGATAGATAAATAAATAGATAAATAGCAATATAGATAAAAAGATAGATTGACAAAAAGATAGACAAACACATAGATAGACAGATATATTTTATAGATATTTAGATTGTAAGTTATTTAGTTAGACAAATAGATTGTAAAGATAGATAAACAGATAGATTGTATAGAAAGATAGACAAACAGATAGGCAGATTTAAAGTTAGAAAAATAAACAGATAGAAATATATATATATATATATATGTATATATATAGATAGACAGACATATAGATAGACTTATAGATAGACAGATAGCCAGTTAGGTAGAGAGATAGTCAGTCAGGCATGCATACATATAGATTGACAGACATACTTACAAATAGATAGACATACTAACAAACAAACAAATAAAAAAATAGATATATAAATATATAGATAGATAGGTTGTTAGGTAGATATTTATACATTTTGTTATATAGATTGATAAAGATATTCATAAATAGATTGATAGAAAAATTGATATATAGAATGAAAGATATATTGATAAATAAAAAAATAACATATAGATTGAAAAAAAATATAGATAGAGAGATAGATAGATAGATAAATAAATAGATAGTTGATAGATAGATAGATAGATAGATTTATAGACAGATGGATAAATAGAATGACAGATAGATTGATAGAAAATTGATAGAAAGATTGATAGACATATTGATAGACAGATTGAAAGACAATTTGATAGACAAATTTATAAACAGATTAATAAACAGATTGATAGATAGATTGATAGACAATTAGATAGATAGAAAGATACAAAGATATATAGAAAGATAAATAGATAGATAGATTAACATATAGATAGACAGTTAGATAGAAAGAAAAATTGATAGATAGATATAGACAAATTGATATACAAATTGATAGGCATATAAATAAAGATATAAATAGATAAAAAGACAGATACTTAGCGAGACTAATAGATAGACACATAGATAGATAGATAGATACAAATAGTAGTAGATAGATAGACAAATAGATAGGCACACATACAGATTGAAAGATAGAAAGAAAGATAGATAATTAGATAAATAGATAGATAAATAGAAAGCTAGACAGATAGATTCATCGATAGATTCATAGTCATATAGATATATAAATAAACATATAGATAGACATATTGATAGATAGATAGATATACAAATAGATATACAAATTGATAGACATATAAATAAAGATATAGATAGATAAAAAGATAGATACTTAGCGAGACTAATAGATAGACACATAGATAGACAGATACATAAACTAGTAGATAGATAGACAAATAGATAGGCACACATACAGATAGATAGATAGATAGATAAATAGAAAGCTAGATAGATAGATTCATCTATAGATTCATAGTCATATAGATATATAAATAAACATATAGATAGACATATTGATAAATAGATTTATAAACAAATTGAAACTTAGATTGATAGAAAAATTAATATACAGATAGATAGACAAATTGATAATCAGATATATAGATAGATTGAATGACATATAGATATATAAATAGATAGCCAGATAATCAAATAGAAAGATAAAAATATAGATAGATTGATAGATAAGATTGATAGACATATAGATAAACAAATTAATAAAAAGATTCATAGACAACTATATAGACAAATAGATATACAGATAGGTAGACAATTTGATGGATAGCTTGATAGATTGATTTATAGATAGATTGATGTAAAGATTAATATATAGATTAATATATGTATTGATAGACCGATAGAATGATCGATAGATATATTGACAGATTGATAGACAGTAGATAAATAGATTGGTAGATAGATAGATTGGTAGATAGATAAATAGAATGATTGATAGATAGATAGACAGATAGATAGACATAGAGATAGATTGATTGATAGACAAATTGATAGATAGATAGTTAGATATATAGTTTAATAGAATGATAGATAGGTAGACAGAAAGATAATCATATAGATAAATAGATAGATAGATAGTTATATATAGAGATATATAGTTAGATGGATAGTTAGATAGATAGTTATATAGAGAGATATATAGATAGATAGATAGTTAGATAGATATATATATATATATATATATAGACAGATTGATATATAGATATACAAATCAAATATATTGCTAGATAAACAGAAAGATAGATAGAAATATAGATATATAGATAGATAATTTGATAATATAGATAGATAGATAGACAACAAGATAGTCATATAGAAAGATAGATATTTAGATAGAAAGATAGATAGATAGGCAAATTGATAGTTAGATTAATAGATAGATAGATAAATTATTGATAGACAGATTAATAGATATATTTATTAACAAATAGATAGATAGATTTAGAAACATATAAATTGACAAATAGATAGAAAGACAGACAGATAGATAGACAGAAAGATAGATAGATAGATAGACAGACTGATATATAGATATTTAGATAGATTGATAGATAGATTCATAGACAGTTAGATCGATATATTGATAGATAGAATGAAAAACAGATAGATAGATTATTTGATAGATAGAGTGATAGAAAGATTTTTTAATAGATAGATAGACAAATATATGTATAGATATAAAATATACAAATAGATCGATAGATTATTGAAAAAATAGATAGATAGATAAATAGATAGAAAGATATAAAAATAGATAGACAGATAGATATACAGAAAGAAAGATAGATAGATAGACTAATATATTTCTAGATAGATAGACTGAAAGATAGACAAATGGATACAAATAGATAGATTAAAAGATTGATAGATAGATAGACAAATAGATATATATATATATATATATATATATATATATATATATATAGATAAAC
Organism: Sapria himalayana; assembly: GCA_029783825.1. Lineage (NCBI taxonomy): Eukaryota > Viridiplantae > Streptophyta > Magnoliopsida > Malpighiales > Rafflesiaceae > Sapria > Sapria himalayana. The sequence continues at coordinate 12,340 of JAREIK010002716.1, forward strand.
ATATAGATATAATGATAGATTGACTGATAGATTAACTGATCGATAGATATATATAGATAAATAGATAGATAATCAACAAATATATTGACAGATAGATAGATTGATTGAGAGATAGAGATACTTATAGATAGACCGATAGATAGACTAATAGATAAACATATGAATATTAATACATAGATAGAAAGATAGAGAGATAGTTAGATAAATAGATAGTTATATAAATAGATAGATAAAAAGATAGATTGACACTTAGATATACAGATAGAAAGATAGATACACAAATAGATCGACAAATAGATTGACAGACAGATTAATTATTTGATTAATAGATAGATAGACATAAAGATAGTCAGATAGATATACAAATAAATATACTTCTAGATAGATAGATAGATATATATATATATATATATATATATATATATATATATATATATAAACATATATATAGAAAGATTGAGAGAGACAGATATATAGGCAAATAAATAAATAGATAGATATATATACTGATTGATAGATAGACAAACAGATATATAAATAGACAAATAGATAGTCAGAAATAAAAATAGATAGATAAATAGATAAATAGATAAATAGATAGATACATAGATAGTTAAATATATAAATAAATAGACAAAAAGATAGATAGATAAATGATTAGATAAGTGGATGGATAGATATATAAATAAATAAATAGATAGATAAAATGATAGATATACATATAGATATTAAGATATATAGATAGATAGATAGACAGATAGATAGCTTGATTAATTGAAAGATTGATATTAAAATAGACACACATACAGATAGATAGATTGATGACATATAAATAGACTAATAGATAGATAGAAAAATAGAAACATAGATTGATTGATAGATAGATAGAAAGATAGATAAACAAATAATTAGGTATATAGATAGATATATAGATATATAAATAAATAGAAAGATAGATAAAAATATAGATAGACATGTAGATAAACAAATAAATAGCAAGATAGATAGAAAGGTAGATAAATACTTTGATAGATAGATAGAAAAATAGATAGATAGATTGATAGAGAGATTTATAGATAGATAAATAGACAGATGATATACATATAGATAGACATATTAATAGATAGATTGATAGATAATTGTTAGAAAGATTGATAGATAGATTGATAGATTAATACACCTATAGATATATAGATAAATAGAAAACAATATAGATATATAGCTAAATAGATATATAAACAGATAAACAGATAGATAGAAAGAATGAAAGATAGAAAGATAGATATACAGATAGATTGATAGAAAGATATATAGATAGTTAGATAGATAGACTGATTGATAGATATATACACAGATAGATAGATAGATAGATATATAGATAAAAAGATAAATAGATAGATAGGTAGATAGATAAAAAGATATATAGGAAAATAGAAAGACATATACATATATAAATAGATGAATAAATAGATAGGTTGATAGATAGACAAATAGTTAAACAAATAGAAATAAATAGACATAGATAGATAGATATAAAGATAGATAGATAGATAAATAGTAAGTTAGATAGATAGATAGACATATAGATAGATAGATTAATTGATTGACACACAAATTAATAGATATATTGATAGACATTTTATTAAATAGATAAATAGATTGATTGATTAATAGATTGATTGATAGATTGATTGATAGATTGATAGAAAGATATTTAGATAGATAGATTGGTAGATGTATAGATAGATAGATAGACAGATAGATAAAAAGACAAGCAAATAGAAAGATATAAAGATTGATTGATTAATTAATTGATATATTCAGTCTTTTAGATAGACAGACAGATAGAAACATAGATATACATATGCATTGTCCTTTGGGTAGAAATAAAGACATATTAATTGACTAATGCACAATCTAATGTTTATGCAACTGCCTAAATTTTTCATAAAAAATAGAAATAGAATTGCCTAATTTCCTCAGGGGTAACAAAAATGGCAAACTGAATCTTTATTGGATTAAATGGAAAGACCTTTGCTACTCAAAGGAAGAGGCAGGTCTAGGTATCACTAGGCTAGAAATGATAGCTGAAGCATTGGTTTGTAAGAGATGTGGAGTATAAAAGAGATTAATAATCTCTGGGCATCGTATGTCAGAGCAAAATACCTAAAAAATAATGATACTAATAGGATAAAATAGATTTATAATGAATCTCAAATTTGGAACAAATTGTAAAGAAAAAAGAAATGGTGGATAACCACTCTATATTACTAAATATGGTTGGAAATGAAAAATAAATGAATAAGGCTTATTTTCATTAAAATCGGCCAAAAATCTGGTTAGGAAAATAAAGCCTAAATATGTTTATTTGAAAGGTGTTGGAATAACAATAACCAGCCAAAAATATGTTTATTTTTATTGAAAGCTTTATCTAAGATCATTCCAATAGAAACTCTTGATCATCTCCTTTCACAAAGGAGGATAGCTTCAACTTCAAAGATATAGGAAATATTTGAAAAAGAAATGAATATAAAGTACCAAAATCAAATATTCAAATATAGAATTCTTAAATGGATGAGGGGGCCAATTCTTGATTTAGTATACAAATGGCTCAATAACTCCATTCCACCGCTGATAATATGGTGTATTTGGAAAGCCAGAAACAACAACAGATTTGAGAATGTTGAAATGAATGCAGAATATATAGTAAAAGATATTAAAAAAGAATTAAAATGCATTTTAGAAGCTTCACCTTTAAAACATATAACTTATTCAGAAAATAAAGAATATATAGATAAGTAGCACTTAAGGTATCAAAAGCCAAAATCAATAAGCTTTACTAGGTTATGCTAGAACAAACCTTTTAAAGGCTAAATGGCATTCAATACGGATGGTAGTTTTAAAAGAGACATAGGTGCAGCAGAAGGTGGAGGAATTTAAGTAATTCCGATGGGAAGATGATTTGAGCAATTACTAGAAAATTGCAAGCTAATTCTCGTATACAATCTAAAATCTGGGCACTCCTGTTTAGTTAAAAAATATGCAAAGATAGGAAAATAATGAACATCCAAATACAAACTGATTCTCTAATATTAGTAGGTATAATTAAAGGTCAAAAATTGCTTTGTAAATATATAAATGATATAGATGAAATTATACAACTATTACATGAATTAAACTATAGTATAATGCATATATCTAGAGAAGTGAATCAAGTAAGCCATAAGCTAGCTAAGAAAGGTGGAAAAATAGAAGATCAGGACTTCGAGACACATAACATGCCTACAAAATATAGAAGCATACTTATACTAGACAAAACAGAATATCCTATATTTAGGAAAGCTAACACTTAAAAAATATTTGCGAGTACCTTAATTAAAATTTAAATTATGTAAGCCTTCATAAACTTTTACACAGCTTAAAGATGTAATAAATTAGATTGCATTCGTCGATGTTTAGATTTTCTACTGGGATAATGAAGATTATTCCTTGTTACATATGGAGGTTTGAAGAACTTCTGGAGGGAAAAAACATTATGCAGATTATCATTTTTAGTATGAGGAAACTTTTTGCAGGGATATTGATTTTTGTATCCTGGTCCTGAGGGATGCTTGGATGTCTTGTTGGATGAATCATTACGGGAAAAATCACTACAAACTTATATTTTACATTCTTTTCTCTTGCAATTATCATGGTCATAGATGATGCGCAAAGAAGAGGAGGAGAAAGATATATATTGTTGCTAGCTTTTTCTGAAAAAACAGATACATTAAAGTGAGGGTGTTAAAGAGATGTAGTAGCAAAAACTATGCAGACAGGCTGCTGAAGCAGAAAATCTTGCAGAAAGCTATCAGGAAACAAGGTTAAATAGGAATGGTTTGATCGGATGTTGTTTGAGGTCTGTGCGGGTATTAAAGAGTAGAAAAATAGACATAAAGATCAAGCATGTAGAACACGTAAAGATAAGATGTAGGCAGAATATACAATTAGAATGCAAAACTAGACAGGTAACATTAGTAGACTAAGTGTACAACCAGAAAGTATAATTAGACATAACACATATTATAAGATAATAGAAAAAGCAAGCAGGAAGATTGCTTAAAGAGTAGATGCTGGCAAAAAATTAATAAAGTGCTGACAGATAGAAAGATCAACCAGCTTCCTTACTAGGAGATCAGATTCAAATTTTATATTTGACACATTAGAATAAAAATGATACTATCCAAATCTTTTTTATTTTAAGCATAAGGGTGTAAAAGGGCAAATGGCAGTACGCTAGCTTATATCAATGGTATTCCTCCACCAAAAGAGCGAGCTATTATAAGAATAAAACAAACATTAATAAAAAGATTGATTGATAGAAAAACAAATTGATATAGATATTGATAGACAAATTGATAGATAGATTAATAGATAGATTGGTAAACATATTAATAGACAGAAAGATTGATTTTTTCATAGATAGATATATAGACAGGTTGATAGACAAACAGATAGATAGATAGATAGATAGATTGATTGATTGATAGATAGATAGTCAGATAAATAGATAGATAGATAGATCAATAGACATACTAACAGATAGATAGATATAAAAGATAGATAGTAGATAGAAAGATAGATAGATTGATAGATAGATAGTTAGATAAATAGATAGATAGATAGATAGATAGATAGATCAATAGACAAATTAACAGATATATAGATATAAAAGATAGATAAATAGATAAGCATATAGATAGATAGATTCATAGAATGATTCATAGATAGATAGATAGACAAATTGATAGATAGATAGATTGACAGATAGATATACAAAAAGATAAATAGATAGATGGATAGATGGATAGATAGATGGATAGATGGATAGATAGACAGGTTGATAGACTAATTGATAGATAGATTGAAAGGTATATTGATATACATATTGATGGATAGATAGATAGATAAATAAATAAATGGATAGAAAGATAGATAGACAAATTAATAGAAAGAAAGATAGACAAATAAATGAATAGATAGACAAATAGATAGATAGATAAGTAGAGACATTTATAGATAGATAAATATGCAGATAGATAGATAAAGAGATTGACATTTAGATATATAAATATATAGATAAATATATAGATACATAGAAAGAAAGATAATTAGATAGAAAGAAAGATAGAAAGACAGATAGATCAACAAATAGATGGAAAGTTCGATATAGATAAAGATAGATGGATAGATAGACTTATTGTAAGACAGATAGATATACAGTAGATAAACAAATAGATAAATATATAGATAGAGGATAGATAGACACATAGATTGAAAGATAGACAAAAAGATAGATAGACAGAAAGATAGACAAAAAGATAGATAGACAGAAAGAAAGACAGATAGATAGATAGAATGTAGATAAAGATATAGATAGATAGATTAATAGACAGAAAGATAGATAGATAGATAGATAGACAGAAAGATAGATTAATTTATAAAAATATTGGTAGTCAAGTTGATAGATAGATTTATTGATAGAGTGATAGGCATATTGATAGATAGTTTTATTGACTGATTGATAGATATATAGATAGATTGATAGATATTTTGACATATTGCTAGATAGATTGATAGATAGATACATAAACAAATAGATATATAGATAGATAGACATATAGATAGACAGATAGAAGTTAGTTAGTTAGTTAGATAGATAAACAAATATATATTTATATATATATATAATAGAAAGATAGATAGATAAACATAAAGATATATAGAAAGATAGACAATAAGATAGACATATTGATAGATAGATAGATAGATAAATAGAAATATAGATAGACAGATAGATAGAAATATAGATAGATAGATAGATATAAAGAAAGAAAGATAGATAGAGAGATAAATAGATGGATAGATAACTAGTTAAATAGATATATGGATAGAATGATTGATAGATAGATATATATACAAATTGATAGGCAAATAAATAAGTAGATTTATAGACATGTTAATTGATAGATGATAGACATATTGCTAGATAGAAAGATAGACAGATTGATATATACATAGAATGACATATTTATATATAAATAGAGAGACACATAGATAAACAAAAATATAGATAGATAGATAGATAGACATGTTATTAGACAAAATTGATAAGGAGATTTATTAATAGATTGATAGATAGATTGATAGACAAAAAGATAGACAAATTGATATATAGATAGATAGATAGATATAGAGATAGTTTGATAAATAGATAGACAAATAGTAAGACAAATAGATAGAAAGATCAATTGATATAAAGTAATATAGTTAGATAGATTGATAGATAGACAGATAGACAGATAGATAGATAGGTAGATAGACATATAGATAGATAGATAAATAGATAGACATATAGATTTACAAATAGATAGACAGATAGATAAACAAATATATAGATAGATAGCTAGATTGATTGACAAATAGAAAGAAATATAGATAGATAGATAGATAGATAGACAGATATATTGATAGATATATAGTTAGATAAATAAATAGATAGATAGATATAGGATAGATAAATAGATAGATAGATAGAAAGATTAATAGACAAATAGATAGACAGATAGATGGATGGATGGATAGACGGATTGACAAATACAATGATAGATAGATACATATATTAAGATAGATAGATAGATAGATTGATTGATACACAGATTAATAGATAGATTGATAAAGAGATTGATAGAAAAATTTATAGCCATATTGATAGATAGATAGATAGATAGATTGACAGATTGATAAATAGATAGATAGATATATATATACTTAGAAAGATAGATAGATAGACAGATATATAGACATATAGATAGAAAAAAGTTATATAGCTACATAGATAGATCATATAGATATTCAAATAGATAGAAAAATTGATAAACATATAGATTGATAGAAATATAGACATATAGATAGAAAGATAGAAATCTATATATATAGTTAAAATTATAGATTCACAAATAGATAGACATAATCTTAGACATATAGATAGATGGATAGAATGGTAAAAGATTGATAGATAGATGGATATATAGATTAATAGACAAATACATAGACAAATAAATTATTTTTACATAGATAGATACATAGACAGAAAGATAGATTGATACATAGAAAAATAGATTGACAAATAGAAATACAGATAAATAGATAGACATATACATAGATTGATAGATAGATAGACATATAGGCAGATAAGAAGATAGAAAGATAGATAGATAGACAGATAGATATACAAATAGATAGACTGATAGCATGACAAATAAATTGACAGATACATAGACATATTAATAGATCGATAAATTGGTAGAAAGATATATATATAGATAGATGGATAGATAGATAGATATATATATATATACATATAGAAAGACAGATACATAGATAGATAGATACATAGACAAATAGATAGACAGATAGTTAGATAAGCAGATAGAAAGAAAGAAAGATGATAGATAGTTAGATTGAATTATTGATTGATAGACTCAATGAAAGATAAATAAATAGATAGATATTTAGATTGATAGACAGATGGAAAGATAAATTGATAGACATATTGAAATATAGATTGATAGACAAATAGATAGATAGATAGATAGACAAATTAATAAACAGATATATAAACACATTGATAGACATACAGATAGATAGATTGATGAACAAATAAATAGACAGATAGCTAGACAGATAGATCGGCAGATAGATCGACAGATAGATATACAGATAGATAGAAAGATAGAATGATAGATACATAAATAGATAAATAGATAGATTGACAAATAGATAGATAATTAGATAGACATATAGATAATATATAGATTGGTATATAGATAGCCCGTATAGATAGATAGACAGACAGAAACATAGATAGACATAAAGATAGAAAAGTAGATAGAAGATATATATATATATAGACTTAAAGACAATTAAATAAACACATAGATAGACAAATTTATAGATAGATTGAAGTTAGTTTGGTAGAAAGATTGAAAGATAGATTGATAAAAAAATTGATAGACATATAGATAGATTGATTGATAGACAGATAGAAAGGCACATTGAAAGACAGATAGATAGTATGATAGATAGACAGATAAATATACATTTAGATAGATACATAGAAAGATAGTTAGATAGACGGATAGATGGAAAGAAAGATGGATAGATAGATTGAATACTGATTGATAGATTAATAGATAGATTCTTTGAATAGATATATAGAAAATTAGATAGATAGAGTGATAGGCCAAATTGAATATAGATATAGAAGAAACTTATATAGATCAGATAGATAGACATGAGATAGACATCCAGATAGACAACATAGAAAAGACAAATGGATGAGACAGATAGAGATACAAATGGATAGATAACCAGTTAGATAGAGAAAAACTAAATACATACAGATAGATAGACAGCACAAAAAAGATAATATATGATAGATAGATAGATAAAGAGATTGATAAAAAGATAGATAGATAGAGAGAATAATATACAAATAGATAGATAAATTGATAGATAGACTAAAAGATAGATAGATAGACAGATAGATAGACATATAGATGGCCCATAAAGATAGATAGACAATTATACAAATAAAGAAAAATAAGAGAGACGATAGATAGATTAGACAGATAGATATACAGATTTATACATTAAT
>JAREIK010002716.1:27828-58420 GCA_029783825.1 Sapria himalayana
TCTACTTTTCTATCTTTATGTCTATCTATGTTTCTGTCTGTCTATCTATCTATACGGGCTATCTATATACCAATCTATCTATCATCTATATGTCTATCTAATTATCTATCTATTTTTCAATCTATCTATTTATCTATTTATGTATCTATCATTCTATCATTCTATCTATCTGTATATCTATCTGTCGATCTATCTGCCGATCTATCTGTCTAGCTATCTGTCTATGTATTTGTTCATCAATCTATCTATCTGTATGTCTATCAATGTGTATATATATCTGTTTATTAATTTGTCTATCTATCTATCTATCTATCTATTTGTCTATCAATCTATATTTCAATATGTCTATCAATTTATCTTTCCATCTGTCTATCAATCTAAATATCTATCTATTTATTTATCTTTCGTTGAGTCTATCAATCAATAATTCAATCTAACTATCTATCATCTTTCTTTCTTTCTATCTGCTTATCTACCTATCTGTCTATCTATTTGTCTATGTATCTATCTATCTATGTATCTGTCTTTCTATCTGTATATATATATATCTATCTATCTATCCATCTATCTATATATATATCTTTCTACCAATTTATCGATCTATTAATATGTCTATGTATCTGTCAATTTATTTGTCATGCTATCAGTCTATCTATTTGTATATCTATCTGTCTATCTATCTATCTATCTATCTTTCTATCTTCTTATCTGCCTATATGTCTATCTATCTATCTATCTATGTATATGTCTATCTATTTATCTGTATTTCTATTTGTCAATCTATTTTTCTATGTATCAATCTATCTTTCTGTCTATGTATCTATCTATGTAAAAATAATTTATTTGTCTATGTATTTGTCTATTAATCTATATATCCATCTATCTATCTATCAATCTATTACCATTCTATCCATCTATCTATATGTCTAAGATTATGTCTATCTATTTGTGAATCTATAATTTTAACTATATATATAGATTTCTATCTTTCTACCTATATGTCTATATTTCTATCAATCTATATGTTTATCAATTTTTCTATCTATTTGAATATCTATATGATTTATCTATGTAGCTATATAACTTTTTTCTATCTATATGTCTATATATCTGTCTATATATCTATCTTTCTAAGTATATATATCTATCTATCTATTTATCAATCTGTCAATCAATCTATCTATCTATCTATCAATATGGCTATAAATTTTTCTATCAATCTCTTTATCAATCTATCTATTAATCTGTGTATCAATCAATCAATCTATCTATCTATCTTAATATATGTATCTATCTATCTATCATTGTATCTGTCAATTTGTCTATCCATCCATCCATCTATCTGTCTATCTATTTGTCTATTAATCTTTCTATCTATCTATCTATCCTATATCTATCTATCTATTTATTTATCTAACTATATATCTATCAATATATCTATCTATCTATATTTCTTTCTATTTGTCAATCAATCTTGCTATCTATCTATATATTTGTTTATCTATCTGTCTATCTATTTGTAAATCTATATGTCTATCTATTTATCTATCTATCTATAGGTCTACCTATCTATCTATCTATCTGTCTATCTGTCTATCTATCAATCTATCTAACTATATTACTTTATATCAATTGATCTTTCTATCTATTTTTCTAACTATTTGTCTATCTATTTATCAAACTATCTCTATATCTATCTTTCTATCTATCTATATATCAATTTGTCTATCTTTTTGTCTATCAATCTATCTATCAATCTATTAATAAATCTCCTTATCAATTTTGTCTAATAACATGTCTATCTATCAATCTATATTTTTGTTTATCTATGTGTCTCTCTATTTATATATAAATATGTCATTCTATGTATATATCAATGTGTCTATCTTTCTATCTAGCAATATGTCTATCATCTATCAATTACATGTCTATAAATCTACTTATTTATTTGCCTATCAATTTGTATAATGATCATCTATCTTAATCATTCTATCCATAACTATGCTAATTTACGTGTATCTCTTACCACTATTATCTCTCTATCTATCTTTCTTTCCTGTATATCGATTCTAATCTATCGATATTTCTATCTATCTGTCTATCTATATTTCTATTTATCTCATCTATCTAGCTATTCTATCAATGTCTATCTTATTGTCTATCTTTCTATATATCTTTATGTTTATCTATCTATCTTTATATTATATATATATATATATATATTTGTTTATCTATCTAACTAACTAACTATCTATCTATCTATATGTCTATCTATCTATATATCTATTTGTTTATGTATCTATCTATCAATCTATCTAGCAATATGTCAAAATAACTATCTATCTATCTATATATCTATCAATCAGTCATAAAACTATCTATCAATATGCCTATCACTCTATCAATAAATCTATCTATCAACTTGACTACCAATCTTTTTATAAATTAATCTATCTTTCTGTCTATCTATCTATCTATCTATCTATCTTTCTGTCTATTAATCTATCTATCTATATCTTTATCTACATTCTATCTATCTATCTGTCTTTCTTTCTGTCTATCTATCTTTTTGTCTATCTTTCTGTCTATCTATCTTTTTGTCTATCTTTCTGTCTATCTATCTTTTTGTCTATCTTTCAATCTATGTGTCTATCTATACTCTATCTATATATTTATCTATTTGTTTATCTACTGTATATCTATCTGTCTTACAATAAGTCTATCTATCCATCTATCTTTATCTATATCCAACTTTCCATCTATTTGTTGATCTATCTGTCTTTCTATCTTTCTTTCTATCTAATTATCTTTCTTTCTATGTATCTATATATTTATCTATATATTTATATATCTAAATGTCAATCTCTTTATCTATCTATCTGCATATTTATCTATCTATAAATGTCTCTACTTATCTATCTATCTATTTGTCTATCTATTCATTTATTTTTCTATCTTTCTTTCTATTAATTTGTCTATCTATCTTTCTATCCATTTATTTATTTATCTATCTATCTATCCATCAATATGTATATCAATATACCTTTCAATCTATCTATCAATTAGTCTATCAACCTGTCTATCTATCCATCTATCCATCTATCTATTTATCTTTTTGTGTATCTATCTGTCAATCTATCTATCTATCAATTCGTCTATCTATCTATCTATCTATGAATCATTCTATGAATCTATCTATCTATATGCTTATCTATTTATCTATCTTTTATATCTATATATCTGTTAATTTGTCTATTGATCTATCTATCTTTCTATCTATCTATTTATCTAACTATCTATCTATCAATCTATCTATCTTTCTATCTACTATCTATCTTTTATATCTATCTTTTTGTTAGTATGTCTATTGATCTATCTATCTATCTATCTATTTATCTGACTATCTATCTATCTATCTATCTATCTATCTGTCTGTCTATCAACCTATCTATATATCTGTATATGAATCAATCAATCTTTCTGTCTATTAATATGTCTACCAATCTATCTATTAATCTATCTATCAATTTGTCTATCAATATCTTTATCAATTTGTTTTTCTATCAATCAATCTTTTTATTAATGTTTGTTTTATTCTTATAATAGCTCGCTCTTTTGGTGGAGGAATACCATTGATATAAGCTAGCGTACTGCCATTTGCCCTTTTACACCCTTATGCTTAAAATAAAAAAAATTTGGATAGTATCATTTTTATTCTAATGTGTCAAATATAAAATTTGAATCTGATCTCCTAGTAAGGAAGCTGGTTGATCTTTCTATCTGTCAGCACTTTATTAATTTTTTGCCAGCATATACTCTTTAAGCAATCTTCCTGCTTGCTTTTTCTATTATCTTATAATATGTGTTATGTCTGATTATACTTTCTGGTTGTACACTTAGTCTACTAATGTTACCTGTCTGGTTTTGCATTCTAATTGTATATTCTGCCTACATCTTATCTTTACGTGTTCTACATGCTTGATCTTTATGTCTATTTTTCTACTCTTTAATACCCGCACAGACCTCAAACAACATCCGATCAAACCATTCCTATTTAACCTTATTTCCTGATAGCTTTCTGCAAGATTTTCTGCTTCAGCAGCCTGTCTGCATTGTTTTTGCTACTACATCTCTTTAACAACCTCACTTTAATGTATCTGTTTTTTCAGAAAAAGCTAGCAACAATATATATCTTTCTCCTCCTCATCTTTGCGCATCATCTATGACCATGATAATTGCAAGAGAAAAGAATGTAAAATATAAGTTTGTAGTGATTTTTCCCGTAATGATTCATCCAACAAGACATCCAAGCATCCCTCAGGACCAGGATACAAAAATCAATATCCCTGCAAAAAGTTTCCTCATACTAAAAATGATAATCTGCATAATGTTTTTTCCCTCCAGAAGTTCTTCAAACCTCCATATGTAACAAGGAATAATCTTCATTATCCCAGTAGAAAATCTAAACATCGACGAATGCAATCTAATTTATTACATCTTTAAGCTGTGTAAAAGTTTATGAATGCTTACATATTTTAAATTTCAATTAAGGTACTCGCAAATATTTTTTAAGTGTTAGCTTTCCTAAATATAGGATATTCTGTTTCGTCTAGTATAAGTATGCTTCTATATTTTGTAGGCATGTTATGTGTCTCGAAGTCCTGATCTTCTATTTTTCCACCTTTCTTAGCTAGCTTATGGCTTACTTGATTCACTTCTTTAGATATCTGCATTATACTATAGTTTAATTCATGTAATAGTTGTATAATTTCATCTATATCATTTATATATTTCCAAAGCAATTTTTGACCTTTAATTATACCTACTAATATTAGAGAATCAGTTTGTATTTGGATCTTTATTATTTTCCTATCTTTGCATATTTTTTAACTAAACATGAGTGCCCAGATTTTAGATTGTATACGAGAATTAGCTTGCAATTTTCTAGTAATTGCTCAAATCATCTTGCCATCGGAATTACTTAAATTCCTCCACCTTCTGCTGCACCTATGTCTCTTTTAAAACTACCATCCGTATTGAATGCCATTTAGCCTTTAAAAGGTTTGTTCTAGCATAACCTAGTAAAGCTTATTGATTTTGGCTTTTGATACCTTAAGTGCTACTTATCTATATATTCTTTATTTTCTGAATAAGTTATATGTTTTAAAGGTGAAGCTTCTAAAATGCATTTTAATTCTTTTTTAATATCGTTTACTATATATTCTGCATTTATTTCAACATTCTCAAATCTGTTGTTGTTTCTGGCTTTCCAAATACACCATATTATCAGCGGTGGAATGGAGTTATTGAGCCATTTGTATACTGAATCAAGAATTGGCCCCCTCATCCATTTAAGAATTCTATATTTGAATATTTGATTTTGGTGCTTTATACTCATTTCTTTTTCAAATATTTCCTATATCTTTGAAGTTGAAGCTATCCTCCTTTGTGAAAGGAGATGATCAAGAGTTTCTATTGGAATGATCTTAGATAAAGCTTTCGATAAAAATAAACATATTTTTGGCTGGTTATTGTTATTCCAACACCTTTCAAATAAACATATTTAGGCTTTATTTTCCTAACCAGATTTTTGGCCGATTTTAATGAAAATAAGCATTATTCATTTATTTTTCATTTCCAACCATATTTAGTAATATAGAGTGGTTATCCACCACTTCTTTTTGCTTTACAATTTGTTCCAAATTTGAGATTCATTATAAATCTATTTTATCCTATTAGTATCATTATTTTTTAGGTATTTTGCTCTGACATACGATGCCCAGAGATTATTAATCTCTTTTATACTCCACATCTCTTACAAACCAATGCTTCAGCTATCATTTCTAGCCTAGTGATACCTAGACCTGCCTCTTCCTTTGAGTAGCAGAGGTCTTTCCATTTAATCCAATAAAGATTCAGTTTGCCATTTTTGTTACCCCTGAGGAAATTAGGCAATTCTATTTCTATTTTTTATGAAAAATTTAGGCAGTTGCATAAACATTAGATTGTGCATTAGTCAATTAATATGTCTTTATTTCTACCCAAAGGACAATGCATATGTCTATCTATGTTTCTATCTGTCTGTCTATCTAAAAGACTGAATATATCAATTAATTAATCAATCAATCTTTATATCTTTCTATTTGCTTGTCTTTTTATCTATCTGTCTATCTATCTATCTATACATCTACCAATCTATCTATCTAAATATCTTTCTATCAATCTATCAATCAATCTATTAATCAATCTATCTATCTATCTATCTATTTATCTATTTAATAAAATGTCTATCAATATATCTATTAATTTATGTGTCAATCAATTAATCTATCTATCTAACTAACTATTTATCTATCTATCTATCTATCTATCTATCTTTATATCTATCTATCTATGTCTATTTATTTCTATTTGTTTAACTATTTGTCTATCTATCAACCTATCTATTTATTTATCTATTTATATATGTATATGTCTTTCTATTTTCCTATATATCTTTTTATCTATCTACCTATCTATCTATTTATCTTTTTATCTATATATCTATCTATCTTTCTATCTGTGTATATATCTATCAATCGGTCTATCTATCTAACTATCTATATATCTTTCTATCAATCTATCTATATATCTATCTTTCTTTCTTTCATTCTTTCTATCTATCTGTTTATCTATTTATATATCTATCTAGCTATATATCTATATTGTTTTCTATTTATCTATATATCTATAGGTGTATTAATCTATCAATCTATCTATCTATCTTTCTAACAATTATCTATCAATCTATCTATTAATATGTCTATCTATATGTATATCATCTGTCTATTTATCTATCTATAAATCTCTCTATCAATCTATCTATCTATTTTCTATCTATCTATCAAAGTATTTATCTACCTTTCTATCTATCTTGCTATTTATTTGTTTATCTACATCTCTATCTATATTTCTATCTATCTTTCTATTTATTTATATATTTATATATCTATCTATATACCTAATTATTTGTTTATCTATCTTTCTATCTATCTGTCAATCAATCTATGTTTCTATTTTTCTATCTATCTATTAGTCTATTTATATGTCATCAATCTATCTATCTGTGTGTGTGTCTATTTTAATATCAATCTTTCAATTAATCAAGCTATCTATCTGTCTATCTATCTATCTATATATCTTAATATCTATATGTATATCTATCATTTTATCTATCTATTTATTTATTTATATATCTATCCATCCACCTATCTAATCATTTATCTATCTATCTTTTTGTCTATTTATTTATATATTTAACTATCTATGTATCTATCTATTTATCTATTTATCTATCTATTTTTATTTCTGACTATCTATTTGTCTATTTATATATCTGTTTGTCTATCTATCAATCAGTATATATATCTATCTATTTATTTATTTGCCTATATATCTGTCTCTCTGAATCTTTCTATATATATGTTTATATATATATATATATTGATATATATCTATCTATCTAGAAGTATATTTATTTGTATATCTATCTGACTATCTTTATGTCTATCTATCTATTAAACAAATAATTAATCTGTCTGTCAATCTATTTGTCGATCTATTTGTGTATCTATCTTTCTATCTATCTGTATATCTAAGTCTCAATCTATCTTTTTATCTATCTATTTATATAACTATCTATTTATCTAACTATCTCTCTATCTTTCTATCTATGTATTTATATTCATATGTTTATCTATTAGTCTATCTATCAGTCTATCTATAAGTATCTCTATCTCTCAATCAATCAATCTATCTGTCAATATATTTGTTGATTATCTATCTATTTATCTATATATATCTATCGATCAGTCAATCTATCTGTCAATCTATCATTATATCTATATGTTTATCTATATATATATATATATATATATATATATATATATATCTATTTGTCTATCTATCTATCAATCTTTTAATCTATCTATTTGTATCCATTTGTCTATCTTTCAGTCTATCTATCTGGAAATATATTAGTCTATCTATCTATCTTTCTTTCTGTATATCTATCTGTCTGTCTATTTTTATATCTTTCTATCTATTTATCTATCTATCTATTTTTTCAATAATCTATCGATCTATTTGTATATCTTTATATCTATACATATATTTGTCTATCTATCTATCTATTAAAAAATCTTTCTATCACTCTATCTATCAAATAATCTATCTATCTGTTTTTCATTCTATCTATCAATATATCGATCTAACTGTCTATGAATCTATCTATCTAAATATCTATCTATCAGTTTGTCTATCTATCTATCTATCTTTCTGTCTATCTATCTGTCTGTCTTTCTATCTATTTGTCAATTTATATGTCTCTAAATCTATCTATCTATTTGTTAATAAATATATCTATTAATCTGTCTATCAATAATTTATCTATCTATCTATTAATCTAACTATCAATTTGCCTATCTATCTATCTTTCTATCTAAATATCTATCTTTCTATATGACTATCTTGTTGTCTATCTATCTTTCTGTTTATCTAGCTATATATTTGATTTGTATATCTATATATCAATCTGTCTATATATATATATATATATATATATATATATATATATATATCTATCTATCTATATATCTCTCTATATAACTATCTATCTAACTATCTATCTATCTATATATCTCTATATATAACTATCTATCTATCTATTTATCTATATGATTATCTTTCTGTCTATCTATCTATCATTCTATTAAACTATATATCTAACTATCTATCTATCAATTTGTCTATCAATCAATCTATCTCTATGTCTATCTATCTGTCTATCTATCTATCAATCATTCTATCTATCTATCTACCAATCTATCTATCTACCAATCTATTTATCTACTGTCTATCAATCTGTCAATATATCTATCGATCATTCTATCGGTCTTTCAATACATATATTAATCTATCTATTAATCTTTACATCAATCTATCTATAAATCAATCTATCAAGCTATCCATCAAATTGTCTACCTATCTGTATATCTATTTGTCTATATAGTTGTCTATGAATCTTTTTATTAATTTGTTTATCTATATGTCTATCAATCTTATCTATCTATCTATCTATATTTTTATCTTTCTATTTGATTATCTGGCTATCTATTTATATATCTATATGTCATTCAATCTATCTATATATCTGATTATCAATTTGTCTATCTATCTGTATATTAATTTTTCTATCAATCTAAGTTTCAATTTGTTTATAAATCTATCTATCAATATGTCTATCTATATGTTTATTTATATATCTATATGACTATGAATCTATAGATGAATCTATCTATCTAGCTTTCTATTTATCTATCTATCTATCTATCTGTATGTGTGCCTATCTATTTGTCTATCTATCTACTAGTTTATGTATCTGTCTATCTATGTGTCAATCTATTAGTCTCGCTAAGTATCTATCTTTTTATCTATCTATATCTTTATTTATATGTCTATCAATTTGTATATCTATTTGTATATCTATCTATCTATCAATATGTCTATCTATATGTTTATTTATATATCTATATGACTATGAATCTATCGATGAATCTATCTGTCTAGCTTTCTATTTATCTATCTATTTATCTAATTATCTATCTATCTTTCTATCTTTCAATCTGTATGTGTGCCTATCTATTTGTCTATCTATCTACTACTCTTTGTATCTATCTATCTATCTATCTATCTATGTGTCTATCTATTAGTCTCGCTAAGTATCTGTCTTTTTATCTATTTATATCTTTATTTATATGCCTATCAATTTGTATATCAATTTGTCTATATCTATCTATCAATTTTTCTTTCTATCTATCTGTCTATCTATATGTTAATCTATCTATCTATTTATCTTTCTATATATCTTTGTATCTTTCTATCTATCTTTGTATCTTTCTATCTATCTAATTGTCTATCAATCTATTCATCAATCTGTTTATCAATCTGTTTATAAATTTGTCTATCATATTGTCTTTCAATCTGTCTATCAATATGTCTATCAATCTTTCTATCAATTTTCTATCAATATATCTGTCATTCTATTTATCCATCTGTCTATAAATCTATCTATCTATCTATATATCTATCTATCTATCAACTATCTATTTATTTATCTATCTATCTATCTCTCTATCTATATTTTTTTTCAATTTATATGTTATTTTTTTATTTATCAATACATCTTTCATTCTATCTATCAATTTGTCTATCAATCTATTTATGAATATCTTTATCAATCTATATAACAAAATGTATAAATATCTACCAAACTACCTATCTATCTATATATTTATATATCTATTTTTTTATTTGTTTGTTTGTTAGTATGTCTATCTATTTGTAAGTATGTCTGTCAATCTATATGTATGCATGCCTGACTGAATATCTCTCTACCTAACTGGCTATCTGTCTATCTATAAGTATATCTATATGTCTGTCTATCTATATATATACATATCTATATATATTTCTATCTATTTATTTTTCTAACTTTAAATCTGCCTATCTGTTTGTCTATCTTTCTATACAATCTATCTGTTTATCTATCTTTACAATCTATTTGTCTAACTAAATAACTTACAATCTAAATATCTATAAAATATATCTGTCTATCTATGTGTTTGTCTATCTTTTTGTCAATCTATCTTTTTATCTATATTGCTATTTATCTATTTATTTATCTATCTATATATCTATTTGTATCTATCTATCTATCTATCTATCTATATGTTTATCTATATGTCTGTCTGTCTTTTGTTTCTCAATATTCTGCATGTCTATCTTTCTATTTGTCTTTATGTCTATATATCTATCTATCTATCAATCTAATTATCTATCTATATATCTATTTATCTATCTGTCTGTCTGTCTGTGCGTCTATCTATCTATCTATTTATCTATCTATCTTTCTATCGATAGATTGATTTATCTATCTATATGTCTATCTCTATTTTTATCTATTTATCTATCTATATATCTGTATATATTTCTATCTAACTAGTTGTCTATCTATTTTCTATCAATCTATCTATCTATCTATCGGTCTGTCTATCTGTCTATTGATTTTTCTATCTATATATATATATATATATCTTTTTATATATTTATCTATCTATCCATTTATATATCTATCTTTATGTCTATATATATATATATATATATATATGTCTAACTATCACTATATCTCTCTATTATTCTTTTTTTTCTCTATCAATCTATATATCAATCTACCTGCCTATCTAGATATCTAAAATTTTATCGATTTCTCTATCTTTCTATCTGTCTATCTATATGTCTATATATCTATCTATCTATTTGTATATCTTTCTATCTATCAATTTCTCTATCAATCTATCAATCATTCAGTCTATTAATCATTTTATATATCTGTCTATCTATCTATCTATCTAGCCGTCGATCTATTTTCTATTATTAAATCAATCAATCAATCTACCTATTTGTCTATCTA
Source organism: Sapria himalayana (assembly GCA_029783825.1). NCBI lineage: Eukaryota > Viridiplantae > Streptophyta > Magnoliopsida > Malpighiales > Rafflesiaceae > Sapria > Sapria himalayana. Next base: position 39,338 of record JAREIK010002716.1, read on the forward strand.
TCTGTCTATCTATATTTTTATCTATTTCTTTATATTTCTATATATTTATCTATCTATCTATCTATATATCTATTTTTCTATCTATCTAATATATATATATCACTCTATCTATCTATCTATTAGTCTTTCTATTTATTTATCTATCTATTAGTCTTTCTATTTATTTATCTATCTATATATCTATCTACCTATTTATCTATCTCTCTATTTAAAATCCTGTCGATATCTCTGTCATTTTTTCTGTCTATCTATCTGTCTATATATCTATCTATCTTTTTGTATATATATATATATCTATCTATTTGTCTATCAAACTTTCTATCAAATCATCTATCAAATTTTCTATCAATCTGTCTATCAATTTGCATATCAATCTGTCTATCATTCTATTTAACAATCAATCAATCAATCTATCTATCTATCTATTAATCAATCTATTAATCAATCTATTAATCAATCTATTAATCAATCTATTAATCAATCAATTTATCTATCTATTTATTTATATAAATATATATAAATTTTTATATCTATTTAATTGTCTATCTATCTATCCATTACAAAAAAAAAACCAAAATAGCTAGGGAAATATCCCCAACTATTTGTACTTATTTTTTACCTTGCTAATTTCAATTATAATTAAGATTAGTAATTAATTCTTTTGATTAAATATATATCGAAAATCCCTAGCTAAATTAGAGAGAAAAGAAATATCTAGCCATTTTCATTCCAAAACTATTTTTACAATTTTATTTTTTTACGAAATATTTGATTATATATTTTTAAATTTTTATATTAAATTGAATAAAAACATATACTATAAATAATTTTTTATAATTAAAAATGAGCTAAAGTATTCAGAAATTATTCTGATACAATAGTTATATAGTTAAAATAAAAACATAACATAGATATAAAATCATTTAAACCTAAATCACCATCCTCATTATTAGTGGGTACATTTATGCTAGCCTCGCCTATAAGGTTTCTCTGATGGAACTCGGTATGCTATATCTCACGTCAAGTCCACTAACTACGACTTCATATAAGTTATCTACTATTGCATTACATTCTTAATTTCTTTCATCTCATAATTTACTTCTTTAATTTCTTGCATTTCTTCCTTCAAATGAAGCTAATATTATTTACAACTATTCTTTCTTTTTCTATGAGACAAAATGCATTCTACCATGAATACATCATCATTAATGACCTCGAACCAGCTAATTATAAAGACAAATGCATTTCAAAATAAATACCAATGCACACTTATGTGGCTGGTATATTATATATGGATGCCAATAGTAAATCATTTTTAGCCAGATGATTATGCAGCACTTGAAACTATGAAATTACAAAAAGAGAAATTCTACTATATGGAAATCGCATGAAAACCAAACATATTACTACTCCAATTAAGTTCTTGCTGAAAAAGAATAATCAAAACTATTTAATTTATGTTTTATAATTAGATTACAACAAACATATTAGGTTCGCGATGTACATCAAAGGATGATATGCCATAGGTTCGAGACTTAACATATATAAATTATATAATTTTTAAGAATAAGATTGTTGAGATATGAATATTACCCAAATTTCAAGCAAAGCAGGAGCCTTGCTCACTATATATGATTTTTACTTGTTTACTTAGATTACAAACAAACATACACATTAATATTTACACAAATTAAAATTAGAACATACACATCTAGTTCAATAATTTGATAATGAGATATTGCCAACTAATCGGCTATAAATAAAGGGTGAACATAAACAAATGAGCCACAAAAAAACAAAAAAAAAACAAAGGATAGATTAATTCAAGTGTGTATCTTACATTCAAAGGAACAAGAAACACATAAAAGTAATGAGGAATGAGGGAATAAAAAAACAAGCCTACATATTGCAACAGTAATGGTGAATGAAGTATGAGCAATCAAATTCAAGTAAAATGAGTTCTTCCAAACTTTTGAATTTTCACTAGCTAAATAATCCAAAAGATGAAAAAATGAAAAAAATTGAATGGAGAGATCAACAACATACACAATATTAAACATAAAAAACTACAATCATACAATACAATCAAATATAAAATCACACCAGCCCACTTCAATCCCTTGGGCATTTGTTCTCTACTTTCTGTGATTCTTAACCAAGCTTATATGCATGGATGGACATGTATAATTATATGAAAATATCAACCTGCCACATGTTTAATGAAAGAATAAAGCAATCCAAAAATTTTAATAATAATATATATAAACACACATTCATGCACACACACACACGTGCACGCATGAGGGTGCACACACACATGCGTGAACACACATTGACACATGAATTCACGCAAACCTGCGTGCGTGCACACACGCGCACACACACACACATGTGTGTGTGTGTGTGTGAGTGTGGAAGATGTTGATTTAAATATCATATTTATGCAATGAATAAATTTTCCATGAACTCACACTTCTACTTAATTCCTATTAGGTTTAGCTTTTGTTCTTTTTTTTTTTATATCCAAGCAGTCTCACACTTCCTAATCGGTATATTTGGAGGCCTATATTAAACTATCATCACCATAAAATTGCATTCTTAATATTAATATCCACTATAAATAGAACATATTATGATTTCTAAGATATCACTAGTATAATACATAGAAATTGGGGCCAAATAGATTAATTATAGCAAAATCTTGCTGAATTGGAGGTGACAGGTAGGCTCCAAGACATATGATTTTGACAAATGACACAACATGCATAAACCTTAGCTTGACACAACACATACGCAATGAACAATTCCCATGAAAAAAACAAAAACACTAATAATTTATCCAACATAACATTCACATAAACTCTTGGCATTTTCAATTTTTAATGAAATCCCATCATTTATAATCTAGTCGTTCCTCTAAGCCTTCAACTTGACAAGAACAAGAAATAACAAGAATGATATTTCATTAATTAGAGATACTACTTCGAGCAAAATAGAATAAAAAATATGCACCATGTGACATGAACGAGGTTGAGTTGTTCGCCCACCTAGGATGATTTTTAGATTAGACACTCCATTGAGTAGAGATAAAGTGGTATATCAAAACTACCTAGATTCTTTAGTCAATATAGATACCATTCATGAATATGAGAATCAAGGTGGGTCCCCACCAAATTCAGTTCTCTCTCCTCCTGTCAGAGCCGAGATCGATGCAATGGTGGTGCCAAGATTTATCATACTTACATATTTAGAAAAGCAGTTGAGCACCATAAGAGTCAATCATATTCAAACCATTAAGATATCCAATGAAGCACTGCTCAGAAGGTATCATCTTCTCATCATTGAAAAAAAAATGCAACTTCTTCTGTAGCAAGTACTTGTCTGCATCAACTTTTGTCCTGCAACTAGTAGCTTGAGCCTCCTGCTAGAATGTACAGCAAAATTAGGCAAGAGAGATGAACAACGCCGTCACACTGAGTAAAGAAATCTCATTGAGCCTGTTATGTTTTTTTAAACATGTATATGTATATATTAATATTCATGTTTTATAGATTACATTCAAATTGGCAAATAATTATACTTTAGACACTATTTCACAAATTTACCAAATCTTTAACTTCCCAAGTAATATTTGGTAGCAAGACAAAATCATATTTACCTACCTTCCTCCATGAAGAAATCTTCTATTTCTTCAGTGTTAAAACCAAAAGAGCAATGGATATAAGTTTTTGTGTCAACAGAAACATGTGTCACACTTTTACTCTCTTTGGTATCACCAACCACATTTAATACTAGAATATCAATTTTGTTCCATCTGTCATTGACAATACAAGAGGATGCCCGACATCTATATTTAACAAAATAAAGTAACAAATTAACAACCTTGACTACCCCACATGGAAATCCATTGTCGATCTGGTTAGCCTCCTTCACAAGCTTTAAAGGAGTTAGAGAATAAAGTAAAATATACGAACTAGGATTATTACTTTTATTATGATCATGTCTTCTCGTAGAATATACATCGTGAACAACATTTTCTCATGAGAGCAAAAGCTTCATTAATCTTATCTACTAACAGATTATGTGTGATCAACCCATTTAACTTGATCTCCTTATTCAGGTACACATCTACCAAAGATGGAAGATCTGATTTAGGTTTCCATCCTTTAAATAGAGATACCTTCAATGATCATCCACCAAGAAGAAGAGAATAGAATGAAGATATATTTGGTTTAACTTTGGTACTCCTAATGTAATTTTTGGGCCCCATCCATCACAACAGAACTCAAAGGCTATGGTGGTTATTCTTGAGTCTCCTACACATTCGAAAGAGTAATCTTTTCTTCCATGTATGATCCTTTTGATTATCTAAAGAATATGGATTAGTCACGTTGTTGTTTGGGTGGGTCAAAACTTTGGCTACCTCAATGCTAACTGACATATTTTGTATAGCTGTGTGGCTGAGTTCACTTTAACAGGACATCCAAAGTGGATTACTATGTACTCGGCAAAGCTTGAGATGGCACAGTAGTGAAACTCGAGCTTGCCATTGATCTAGAAATGAGTCTTTTGATCATAGTGCATCAAGCCTCATCATTCTAATCCGAATACTTTGCAAACATTTGCTTTGCTCAATTTGTATATCTTGCCTGTCAATTTCAAAGTAGTGATGACATTGCAAAAATGGGAAGTGCAGAAGACTTTGATCACAATTCAAATTCGTGGGTGGAGTCACCTTCGTAAGATATGAATCCGAGCTTGTTATGTTATAATTCAATCACACCACTCTCATCAAAACACATTTCTAATATAATCAAGCAAAAATATAGTCATACAATACAATCAAATATAAAATCACACTAGCCTACATTAATCTCTTGTGCATTTCTTCTCTACTTTCTGTGATCCTTAACCAAGCTTATATGCACGGATGGACATGTATAACTATGTGAAAATATCAACCTGCTACATGTTTAATGCAAGTGTAAAACAATCCAAACATTTTAATAATAATAGAGAGTGGATTCGCAAATGCACAAAATATTTGAAAATATAATCTTCTTTCACTTATGACCGGTACTTGTAATGAGTTTTAGAGAGTGGATTCATAATTGCCAACTCATTAAAGTTAATATCTTTTTTTCCGAGATAATGCTGATTTGGAAATAGAGCAACAGTCATAGAACAGAAAAATTTCCACTAAACAAATTCTAACTATAATCTATGTCGCATATAAGAGATGATTTCTTCAACTATACATTTGCCTTTGAGTGACACTGAATAATTGATTTAATGTATGTATTAATACAAATATTTAAAAAATTTTATTAATTAATTCAAAAAATAATTTGTATATTTTTAAAAATTTTATAATCATAAAAATAAGTATTTTAGTGTTTATTAATATAAATTTGTATTTGTATTTATATATTTTTGAAATTATTTATTTATAATATTTTATTTGTATAATTATATGGGGAAAAGGTGTCTTTCAAGAATCTCTAATTCATAAACCAGGAAAAACCTTTAATATACAAAAATTACATCGAATATTAAAACAAATAATATATAAAAAATATATAAGTATAGATTAGTGAAGGAAATAATTCCCATCCAAATTAGTTAGGGAAAGATTGCTAACTAAATGCAAATATTTTATGAAAATTATTATTTAGTGACAAATAGCTTGCAATAAATATATAATCATAAAAAAAATTTCTAGAAATTATTTAGCGAGTGATATTTTATCGAGCTAATTAGCTATGAAAAATGCATATCTAAAGTCATTGCTAAATCGCTGCCATTCTTTGCGACAAAATCTATAATAATATTAGCTAGGGATATTTTTAAATCAAAAATTTTTATCTCTTATCCATCACAAATCCATCGTAAATTTGAAATTCAATATAAAATCAAACATCTTTTGCTATTCCCTAGCTAATCATATAAAAATTAGCTAGTGAATATTTATCTAGCTTAATTTCCATAGCTAAATAGACAATTTATATCTATCTATCTAAATGTATCTTTCAATCAATCTATATATGTATCTTTGTATCAATCTGTCTATCTATCCTTTTTCTATCTATCCATCCATCTATTAATTGGTCTATCAATAAATCTATATTCTATCTATCTATCAATCAATCAATCTATATTTTATCTATTTATCTATCAATCTATTTATCTATTTGTTTATATATTTATCTATCTATCTGTTGGTCTATCTATTTTTCTATATATCTATCTATATATCTATTTGTATATCTATCTATCTATATGCCTATCTATCTAGCTATCTAACTATCTATCTATCCATCTATCCACCTATCTGTCTATCTTTTTGTCTATCTAACTATCTAACTATCAATCTACATCTTTATCTAACTGTCTACCTATCTATCTACCTTTCTTTTTCTCTATCTTTCTATCAATATGTCAATAAATCTATCTATGAATTTGTCAATCAATCGATCTATCAATTTGTCGATCAACCTATTTGTCTATCTGTCTATCTTTCTACCTATCTATCGATCTATTAATTTGTCTATCAATCATTTTATCAATCTATCTTTCAATCAATCTATCAATCTATCAAGCAATATATCTATCTATTTATCTGTCTGTATGTCTATCTATATATTTATCAATTGGTTTATTAATATGTCTATTTATATATTTACCAATCAATCTATCTATCTATATATCAATATGTCTATTAATCTATCTATCAATCTATCTATCTATTTGTATATCCATCTATTTATATATTTATTTATCAATATATCAATTTATTTGTCTATCTATTTGCATATCTATCTATCTATCTAACTATCAATCTATCTATCTAATTTCTGTCTATCTGTCTATTGGTCTATCTATCTTTCTATTTATCTGTATATATATATATATATATATATATCTATCTATCATTCTATTGATCTATCTATCAATCTGTCTATTTATATATCAATCTTTCTAACTATCTATATGTATATTTATAGGTCTATCTATCAGTCTATTTATCTATCATTCAATCTGTCTATCTAACTATCTAACTATCTAACTATCTATCTATCTATCTTTCTATCTATCCATCTATCTATTTATCTATGTATATATCTCTCAACTATTTGTCTATCTACCTATCTATCTATCTATCAATCTTTTTGATTATCTATCTATTTATCTATCTATATATCTATTTGTATATTTATCTATCCATCTATCTATCACTCTATTTATATGTTTATCTAATTGTCTATATATCAGTCTATTTATTTGTCTCTCAATCTATCAATAAATATGTCTATCGATCTATCTATAAATCTAACTATCAATATGTATATAAATTTATCCTTCAATGAATCTATCAATAAATTTATTAATCTATATATTAATCTGTCTAACTATATCTATCTATCTATCTATTAATCTATCTATAAATCTATTTACCAATCAATCTATCTATCTATATAATTATCTGTCTATCTATATATATCTGTCTGTCTATGTATCTTTTAATTTATTAGTGTAATTATTCGTTATCTATCTATCTTTCTATATGTCTATCTATTAGTCTATCTATTAGTCTATCTATCAGTCTATTTATTTGTTTATCTATTTATCTAATTATTTGTATATACATTTGTCTATCTATTTTTAATCTATTTGTCTATATATCTGTCTATCTATCAATCAATCTATCGATCTATCTATCTTTTTATCTATCAGTTTATCTAGCTGTATATCTATTTGTATATCTATCTCTGTATCTATCTATCTATCTAACTATTTATATATATATTTATGTGTCTATATATTTGTCTATATATCTATCTATCTATTTGTTTGTCTATCAATCTATCTATCTATTGATCTATCCATCAATTTGTCTATCTACCTATCTATCTAAATGGTCTATATTTATATCTATTTATTATATCTATCAATTTTTTATGTATCTATCAATCAATCATTCATTCATTCATTCTATCAATATATCTATAAATCTATCTATTTATCTATCTTTCTATCTATCTATCAGTTTATCAATCTGGTTAACAATCTGTGTATCAATTTGTCTATAAATTTTTCTATCTATTTGTATATCTATCTATCTATCTATATGACTATGAATCTATGTATCATTCTTTATATCTATATGTGTGTGTGTGTGTGTGTGTATATATATATATATATATATATCTATATTTCAATTTGACTATATGTATGTTTATTTATGTATCTATTTATGTATCTATTTATCTTTATGTCTATTTATCTATCTATCTATATGTCTATCTATTTATTTATCAATCAATCAGTTAATGAATTTATCTATCTATCAATCTATCTTTCTTTCTATCAGTCTATCTATCTGATTATCTATTTGTTCATTTATCTGTCTATCTATATGTCTACCTACCTATCTATCTATCTGTCTATCTATATGTCTATTTATCTATCTATTATGTATGAATCTCTCAATCTATCTATCTATTAATTTGTGTATCAATTTTTCTATCAATCTATCTATCAATCTGCATATCAATCAATCATTCAATTTCTCTATTAATTTATTTATCTATATATCTATCTATCTGTCTATCTATATATCTATCTATTTGTCAATCTATTTGCCTATCTATCTATCTATTTATCTATCTATCTATCTATTTTTCTATCTTTCTATCTATCTATCTATCTATCTATCAATTTGTCTATAAATCTTTCTATCTATCAATATGTATATATATATATATATATCGATCTAAATATTAATCTGTCTATCTGTATATCTATCTTTCTATCTATATATAAATATATATAAATGTCTATCTATCAGTCTATTTATCTGTCATTAAATCCAACTATATATCTTTCTATCTATCGATCTATCTATGTTCTATGTATATATCTTTTAACTATATGCTATGTATTGTTCTATCTATTTGTCTATCATTCTATCTATCTTTTTTGTCTATCTATCTGTTAATCTATCGATAAATCTATTTGTATTTTTATCTCTCCAACTATTAATCTATCTATCACTATATTTATAGGTCTATCTAATTGTCTATATACCTATCTTTTAATTTTATTTCAATCTTTCAATAAATATATCTATCAATATATCTATAAAACTATCTATCAATTTGTATATAAATCCATCCTTCAATCAATCTATTAATAAATCTATCAATCTATTTATCAATCTGTCTATCTATATTTATCTATCTATCTATCTGGTAATCTATCTATAAATCTATCAATATATCAATTTGATCTATCAATTTATCTTTCTATCTATTTATTTATCTATCTATCTATATATCTATCTGTCTGCCTATGTATCTTTCAATCAATTAGTTTATTTATCTTGTATCAATCTCTCTTTCTGTCTATCTGTCTGCCTATCTATCTGTATAGTTATTTTTATATCTATTTAAGTATCTATCTATCTATCTAATAATCTATATATCTATCTATGTGTCTATATATTTATCTATCAATCTATCAATCTATCTATCTCTTTATTTGTCTATCTATCAATCTATCTAACTATCTATCTATCTAAATGTCTATCAATCAATATATCTATCTATCTATTAATCCCTCCTTTAATTTGTATATCAACCTATCTATCTAAATGATCTATATTTATGTCTATCTATTCAATCTTTTAATTTTTTATCTAACAGTCAATTAATCAAAATGTCTGTCTATCAATCTGGTTATTAATCTATGTATCAATCTTTCTATCAATTTGTCTATTTATTTATATATCTATCCATATATCTATTTCTCTATGAATCTTTGTATCAATCTATTTATCTATTTGTATATCTATTTATCTTTCTTTCAATTTGTCTATCTATTTGTTTATCGATCTATCTATCGATATTTCTTTCTTTCTATATGTTTATCAATCTATCTATAAATCTGTATATTTATCTGCCTATTATCTTTCTATTTATCCATCTATCTATATGTCTTTCAATCTATTAATCAAATAATTTGTTTGTCTATATTTCTATCTATCTATTTATTTATCTATCTGTCTATATATTTTTATATCTATTTATCTATTTATGTGTCTATATATCCTATCTATCTATCTAATTATCTAACTACCTATCTATTTATCTACATATTTATCTATCTATCTATTTGTCTATCTATCTATCTATCTATTTATCTATCTATATATATGTCAAACTATTAGTCTATATATTTTTCTATCTATCTATCTATATATCATTTTATCTATTAATCTATTTATCAATCAATCTATCTATTAATTTGTCTAACAATCTGTCTATCTATCTATCTATCAGCCTATCAATTTGTCTATATATATATATATATATATATTTATTTATTTATTTATTTATTTATCTATCTATCTATTTGCATGTCTATATATTTGACTATCTATTTGTCTATCTATATGTATATCTATCTATCTATCTATCTGTCTGTCTAACTATCTATCTAAATATCGATCTATCAATCTATCTATCAATATGTCTATCAATCTATCTCTCTATTTATCTATCTATGTGTCTTTATATCTATCTGCCTATCAATTTATCTATCTATCTCTTTATAAATTTATCGATCTATATGTCTATCAGTTTGTCAACAATCAGTCTATCAATCTATTTATCAATTTATCTATCAATCTATCTATCAATATGTCAATTTATTTGTCTATAAATCTTTTATCTATCTGTGTATCGATATGTCTATAAATCTATCTATGAATATGTCTATCTATATGTCTATCAATCTATCTATCAATCAACATATCTATCTCTATATATATCTATCTATATATCTATCTACAAATCTATCTATCAATTTGTCTATATATATATATATATATATATATATATATATATATATCTATATATTTTTCTAACTGTCAATATGTCTATCTATCTATCTATTTATCTTTTTGTCTATTTATCAATCTATTAATATATCTTTTATCTAACTATCAATGTGTATATCTATCAGTATATCAACTAGTTAATCTATCTATCTAATAATGTGTATATCAATCAATCTATCTTTCTATCTATCAATATGTCTATCTATATATCTATCTATCTTTCTATTTATGAATATTTCAATCAATCTTTCTATTGATCTATTTATCTCTCTATCATTTTATGTTTTCAGTTGTCTATCTATCTATCTATCTCCATATCTATTTGACTATAAATCTATATATCTATCTCTCTACCTATCTTTCTATGTATTTGGTTGTCTATCTATCTTTTTATCTATCCTTCTATATGTCTATCTATAAATAAATAAATAAATATATATATATATATATATTATATCTGTCTGTCTGTCTATATGTCATTCTATCTGTCTATCTATCCATCTATCTAATTATGTGTATATATATTTATATATATCTATCTATCTATCTATCTTTTTATCTATATATGTATTTATCTATATGTCTATCAATTTCTATATCTATTTTTCAATATTTCTATATAACTACATGTCTATCAATCAATCTATCTATTTATATATCTGTCTATATATCTATTGGTCTATCTATCTATCTTCCTATCTATCTGTATATCAATTAGTCTATCAAACTATCTATTAATCTGTTTATTAATCTTTCTATCAATTTGTCTATCAATTTTTTAATCAATTTGGTTATCATTCTATCAATCAATCTGTCTATCTATCTATTTATGTATCTATCTGTTAATCTATCTTCTATCTCTCTATCTATCTATATATCTATCTATTTGTCTAACTATTTGTCTATCTATATATCTATATCTATATATCTATATATCTATCTATCTATTTATCTAACTATTAGTATATATATTTGTCTATCTATTTGTCTATCTATCTGCATATCAATCTATTTTATCAATAAATCTATAAATCTATCTATATGTGTCTATCAATCTTTCTTTAAATTTGTCTATCAATCTATCCTTCTATATATCTATCTATCTAGCTATTTAATATATATATATCTATAAATGTATCTATCCATCTGTCTATAAATTGGTATATCTATCTGTCTATTTATCTGTCATTTATCTACCTATCTATCTTTCTATCAATCTGTCTGTATTTATTTCTGTTTATCTATCTGTTTTTCGATCTATCTATCTATTTATATATCAATCAATCTATCTATCTATCTATCTAATTATCTATCTACCTATCTTTCTATTTGTCTATATAATCTATCTATCTACCGATCTACCTATCTGTTTATCTATATATCTATCTATCAATATGTTTATATATATGTCAATCTATTTGTCTATGTATGTGTTTATCTATCTTTGAAACAATTTGTCTATCAATCTATCTATCAATTTGTGTATCAAACTGTCTGTCTATTTATCTATCTATCCATCTATCTTTATATATATTTATCTATCTTTATGCCTATCAATTAATTTATCTATCTATTTATCAATCAATCAATCTATCTGTATATCAATTTATTTATCAATTTATCTATCTATATCTCAATTAATCTGTCAATCAATAAATCTATCTATCTATCTATCAATATATATATCAATATGACTATCTATTTGTCGATCAAAATGTGTATCTATCTCACTATCAATGTGTCTATAATTTATCTATCAATCTGTCAAACTATGTATTTATCAATCTATCTATTTATCTGATTATCTATCTCTATATCTATGAACGTATCTATCAATCTGTCTATCTATATATCTTTCTATTTGTTTATCTATTTGTCTGTATATCTATCTAACTTATATATCTATCTATCTATCTATCTATGTATCTATTTTTCTATTTTTTTGTCTATCTATCTATATATTTATCAGTCTAATAATATTTATATCAATCTATCAATCAATCTATCTATCTATATATCAATCTTGTTTTCTGTCTATGAATCTATCAATTAATATGTCTATCTATCTATCTATCTAACATTCTATCTTTTTATATTTCTATTTGTAAATATATCTATCTATCTATATGACTATCAATCTATAAATCTATATATGTATCTCTTTCTATATATGTCTAATTTTATGTCTATCTTTCTATCTATCTATCTTTCTATCTATCTTTCTATTTATCTATTTATCTATGTATCTATTTGTCTATCAATATGTCTATCTATCTCTCTTTATATCAGTCAATCTAACTATCTATATATCTTTATATCAATCAATCTATCTATCTATATATCTATTTATCTGTCAGTCTATGTATCTTTCTATCTATCTATCAATCTTTTTATGTATCTGTCTATCTATCTATCTATCTATCTGTTAGTACTTTATTTTTATCTATCTATCTATCTATATATTTGTATATGTCTATCAATTTGAAAAGTAATTTTCTATCTATCTTTATATCTATTTGTCTATCTATTTATCAATTTGACTATCAATCTATTTATTTATATATCTGTCAATCAATCTATTTATCAATTTATCTTTCAATATTTTTATCAACTTGTCTATCAATCTGTCTATCAATCTGACTATCAATTTTCCAATCAGTTTGTCTACCATTGTATCTTTCAATATGTTTATCTAGTTCTCTATCTATCTATCTAGTTATCTATCTATCTGTCTGTCTATCTATCTTCTCTCTGTTTATCTATCTATCTAGAAGAATATGTATCTGTCTAACTACTAACTATCTATCTACTTATCTATCTATCTTTCTATCATCCAATCTATATATATGTTTATTAATCTATCTATAAATCTATCTATCTTTATATTAATCTATCTATCAAACTGTCTATATATCTATCTACCTGACTATATGTTTGCATGTCTCTATATTTGTTTGTTTGTCTGTCTGTCTATTTTTATGTATGTATTTATGTGTATCTATCTATCTGCCTACCTACCTTACTATCTCTCAATGTGAATATCTATCTATTTGTCTATCTGTATGTCTATCTATCTATATGTATGTTTGTATGAAAAACTATCTTTTTTCTATCAATCTATCTATCTATATATCTGTCTATCTGTCAATTTTTCTAACTATCTATATGGTATCTACTTGTTTATCTTTTTGTCTATCTATCTATCTGTTTATCTATCTATCTAACTATCTATGTGTCTATCTATCTATATAATTTTCTATCTATTTTTCTATTTATTTTTCTGTCTCTGTATGTCTGTATGTGTATATATTTATCTATTTATCTATCTATCTCTTTATCTATCTATCTAATTATCTTTTTATATATCTGTTATCTATTTGTCTATCTATATTTCTATCTATCTATCTATTTATCTATCTGTCTATCTATCTATTGTCTATCTATTTGTATATCTATCTATCAATATTTATATCCATATGTGTATATTTCTGGCTATTTATGTATTTATCTATCTATCTGTTTGTCTATCTATCTGTCTGTCTATTAGTCTATCTATATGTCTATCTATATGTCTAATATTTATCTATCTATCTTTATATCTATAAATCTATCTATAAAACTATCTATCTATTTATCTATCTTTCTATTAGTCTATCTATCTATATATCTATTAATCTATCTATCTATCTATCTATTTTTCTATCTATTTTTCTATCTATCTATCTAATAATCTATCAATATATCTATCTATCAATCTATTTATATTTGTATCTATCAATCTATCTATCAATCTAAATACATTTTGTCTATCAATATGTATATCAATCTATTTATCAATATTTTTATCTATCTATCTATCTACTTATTTGTTTCTAAATTAATCTATTTATTTTTTTTATCTATCTATCTATCTATCTGCCTATCTATTTGTCTCTCTATTTGTTTATCTATCATCTATCTATCTATCTGCCTATACATAAATATAGATATAGATATATATATGTGTGTGTGTGTGTCAATCAATATATATATATATATATATCTTCTATCTATATATCTATCTATCTATTTATTAGTCTATCTATATGTCTAAATATTTGTCATTATACCTATCTATCTATCTATCTATCTTTCTATTTGTCTAATAATTTGTTTATCTATCTATCTATATATTTTTTATATCATTCTCTCTATCTTTCTATCTAGCAAACTATTTTTCTATATACCTTTCAGAAATTCCACGTTTCTATCTATTTATCTTTCTGTATATATATTTGTATATTTGTTTATCTATCTATCCATTTATATGTCTATCTATCCTTCTATCTTTATGTCTATCTATCTATCTAACTATCTATTTGTCTATCTATCATTCTCTCTATCTATCTATTTATCTATTTGTATATCTATATATTTGTTTATCAATCTATCTATCTCTCTATCTTTTTCTTAATCTATCTATATATCTATCTGTATATATATTTGTATATTTATCTGTCTATCTTTCCATCTATCTATTTGTCTATCTATCCTTTATCTATCTGTCTATCTATCTATATATTTATATATTTTTTTGTTTATCTATGTATCTATCTAATTGTCTATCAATTTATATTTTCATCTGATTCTCAATTTGTCTATCTATCAATTTATCTATCTATCAATTTATCAATTAGTTTATGATTCTATCTTTCAATCTCTCTATCATTCTATCAATTAATCTACATATCAATCAATCTATCTATCTAAATTTATGTCTATCTTTCTTTATATGAATCTATCAATCAACTATCTACCTATCTATCTCTCTCTCTCTCTCAATCATTCTATCTATCTATTTGTTTATCTATCAATCTATCAATCTATCTATATGTCTACCTGTCAATCTATATGTCTATCTATATGTCTATCTAACTATCTATCTCTCTATCTATCTATGTATATGTCTATCAATCTATCTTTCTATCTATCTATCTGTCTATCTACCTATCTATGCATCTATTTATCTATATATCTGTCTGTCTGTCTACGTATTTATCTATCTATCTATCTATCTTATCTATCTATCAGTCTATCTATCTTTTGATCTGTCAGTCTGTCTATCTGTCTAACTATCTATCCATATGTCTATATATCTATTTATCTTTCTATGTATCTAAATGTCTAACTTTCTGTCTATGTATATGTATATATATTTATCTATATTTTTGTATATCTAACTGTCTATCATTTTATTAAGATATCTATTTATATATCTATTTTTTACAATATTCTATATATTTAGATGGATAGACGGATAGATAGATGAATATAAAGATTGATAGATATATAGATAGATGGACATATATATATATATATAAATTGTTAGATAGATAAATAGATAGGTAGAGAGATAGGACAAATAGATGGATAGATAGTTAGTCAAATTGATAGACATATTGATAGACAAGATGAAAAATAGAGAGAGTTAGATTTATAAATATATTGATAAATAGATTGATAGACATATTGATATATAAATTGATAGACAGATAGATAGATAGATAGATAGAAAAACAAATAGTGAGACAGATAAACATAAACATAGACAACTAGACAGAATTATAGACAATAAAATAGAAAGACAATTAGATAGACATATATAGAAACATATATATATATATATATATATGAAGACTGGTAGGCAGACAAAAAGACTGACAGATAGATCGATAAATAAACTGAGAGTTTGAAAGACAGACAAATAGATAGATAAATAGATAGACAGATAGAGATATACACACACACACACACACACACACACACACACACACACACATAAAGATTGATAGACAAATAGAAAGGACAGATAAATAGATTGATTTATTGATTGATTGTTTGATAGATTGACTGATAGATTGATAATCAGATAGATAGTCATATACAAAGATAGATAGATAGATAGATAGATAGATAGTCAAATAGATAGATTTATAGACAGATTGATAGACAAATTAATAGACAGGCTAATAGACAAATAGATACAGATATAGATACACATATAGTTAGATAAATAGGTAGATAGATAAATAGATAGATAGAGGGATATATAGATAGATGATAGACAGATAGATACACACATAGATAGATAGTTAGATAATTTGACAGATAGATAAATATATAGATAAAAAGATAGATAGATAGGCTTATACAAAGAATGATAGATAAATAAATAGATAGGCTTATACAAAGAATGATAGATAAATAAATAGATAGGCAGGTAGATAGACAGATAGATTGATTGATAGATAGAAATATAGATAAATAAACAAATAGTTTGATAGATAGTCAGATAGTTATATAGATAGATAGATAAATAAATAAATAAAAAGATAGATAGACAGATAGACGGTGAAATATATAGATAGATAGATAGATACACAAATATATAAATAGATAACATATTGATAGTTATATACACAAATAGATAGATAGATTGTTAAACAAATAGATAGATAAATAGATTGATAGATATATTCATATTGATATACAGATAGATAGATCGATCAATAGAAAATAGATAGACATATAGATAGATATATAGTAAGATAGATTGATTGATAATTAGATAGAAAGAAAGACAAATATATAGATAAACAGATAGATACTTATATATAGACAAATAGATATATAATTAGATATATATATATATATATATATATAGTTAGACAGACAGACAAATAGATAGATAGATTGATTGATTAATTGATTGACAGGTAGTTAGATAAATAGATAGATAGATAAATAGACAGAAAGATAAATAGATAGATAGACAGAAAGAAAGACAAATAGATAAAGAGATAAATAAATAGATAGGAAAATAGATAGAAAGATATATAGATAGATAGAAATTCACATTAATAGTTAGATAATTTGACAAATATATAGACATATAGATAGACATATAGATAAATAGATTTGAAGACATATAGATAGCCAATTAGATTAATAAATAGATATACAAATAGATAGATATATAGATATATAGTTATATAGATAGACAAATAGATAGAAATATAGATATATATCTAGATAGGTAGATAGATAGATAGATCGAAAAAGGAATAAATCAAGAGATAAATAAACATATAAGCAAATAGATAGATAGATATGTTGATCAATAGAAAGTCACTTAAATAGTTAGATAGTTTGACATATATATAGACAGATAGATAAACATATAGATAATAGATTTATTGACATTTAGATAGATAATTAGTTCAATAAATAGATAGACAAATATATAGCTAGATCGATAGATAGATAAATAGATAGATAGACTAACATATAAACAAATAGATAGATAGAGAGATCGATTATTAATAGAAAAATAAACATATAGTTTGATTGGCACATAGATAGACAAAATAATAGACGTATAGATAGATAGACAGATTATATAATAGATAAACAGACATATTGATAGATAGATGGATAGATTGATAGACCAATAGATAAATGGATAGATAGATAGACAAATAGATAGATAGAAAGATAAAGAGACAAAGATAGACATGTAGATAGATAGATAAATAACTAGTTAGACATATAGGCATATATATATATATATATATAGACATATAGATAGACAAATAGAGAGACATTATACAGAAAGATAGACCGACTAATTGATAGATAAATAGATAAACAAATAGGTGGGCACACAGATTGAAAGTCAAATAGACATACAAATAAATAGGCAGCTAGTCAGATAGATAGATAGATACACAGATAAATAGACAAATAGATAGATAGATAAAAAATGGATAGATAGATAAATAAATAGACATATAGTTAGATAGATAGATAAAATGAATTATATACATATAGTCAAACATATTGATAGAAATTGATAGAAATTTTGATCAATAGATAGATAGATATATTTGTAGAAAGAAATAAAAATAAATAGATAGACAAATTATAGAAAGATAAAAAAAAGATAGATATACAAATAGACATATAGATAAAGAGACAAATAAATAGAAGAGATATACTAATAGATAGACAAACACATACATAGACAGATAGACAAATAGATAAAAAGATAGATAGATAGATAGTTAGTTAGATAGACATAAAGATAGATAGACAAATAGCCAGACAAATAGAAAGAAAGATAATCAGAAGATATATCTACAGAT
>JAREIK010002717.1:0-15000 GCA_029783825.1 Sapria himalayana
TTTGTCTATCTATCTATTCTATCATATATCTATCTATCTATCATATATCAATCTCTATCAATCTATCAATCTATATATAACTAAATATCATTTTCTATCAATCTATTTATCATTTTATCTATTAATTTGTTTATTATATCTATATATCAATCTGTCTATCAATCTGTTTATAAGAAATACCTATCATTCTATCTTTTGAACTGTAATTAATTTTATATATCTATCTGTTAATCAATCTATCAATTAATCTATCTACCTTTCTATCTTTGTATCTTTAAACAATCTATAAATCAAAATACGTATCAATTTGTCTATCAATCTTTATTTCAATTTATGTATCAATTAGTATTTCATTCTATATATATATATATATCTTTATATCTATCTATAATATATATATCTATCTATATCTATATGTTATATCTATCTATATATTATCGATCTATCTATTTATCTATCTAAATGTCTATAAATTTATCTATATATCTATCAATTTGTATTTGTTAATCATATGTCTATCAATCTTTCTTTCATTTGTCAATCAATCAATTAATCAATCAATCTATCTATAATTCTATTGTCTATCTATGTGTCTATCTATCTATCTATATGTTTCTATTAATAGTTTATCTATGAGTCTATCTATCTTGTCTATCTATTTGTTTATCTATAGTCAATCTATCTTTCTATCTTTCTATCTATCTATATCATTCTATCTATATGATTATATTTCTGTGTATCTCTCTATCTATATATTTTTCTATCTATCTATTTGTCTATCTATCTATCTATTTATTTGTATACCTATCTAGATATCTATTAATCTATCGATCTATCTTTCGAACTTTGATATATATATATATATATATATATATATATATATATATTTATTTATTTATTTATTTATATAATGTGTTCTATCTACTAGTTTAACTATTTGTGTATCTATCTATCTATATATCTTTATCTATTTATCTATCTATCTATCTGCCTATCTTTTTTACCATATAATATATTTGATCTATCTACTTGTCTATATAACTATCTGATCATTTTATATATCAATATGTCTATCTGTCTGTCTATCTATATGTCTATTAATTAATCTATCTATCTAACTATTTATTGTCTAATTATCTATCTATCAATCTATGAATCAATTTATAAATTAATCTGTCTAACTATAATCTATTGCCTGCTTGTTTAATAATTTATCTATCTATTTATTTTTCTATTTATTTGTCTATTAATTTGCCTATCTATTTGTCTATCTATCTCTATCTATCTGTATATCTAACTATATATCTATGCATCTATTAATATGTATATTTATCTACTAATCTGTCTATCTATCTATCTATTTATATGTCTATCTAATAATCTATCTATATGTGTATCTATCTATATATCTATCTATTTATTTCTATCTATTCATTTGACTATCTATCTATTTGTATAGCTATCTATCTTTATATATATTATATATTTATATATCTGTCTAACAATATGTCTATCTATATATCAATCTATCTAAATATCTAATGTATCTATTTATCTATCTATCTATGCATCTAAATATCTATCTATCTATTGTCTATCTTTGTGTCTATCTAATTGTCTATCTCACTATCTTTCAATCGGTCTATTTGTATCTATATCCATCTATCTATCATTCAATATATCTATCTTTCTATCAATCTATATATCTATCTGTCTATTTATCTTTGTTTTTATCTGTCTATCTATCTATTTATGTATCTATCTCATTATCTATATATATATATATTTATATCTATTTGTCAATTTATCTATCTATTTATCTAACAATCTATCTATGTATCTATATATCTATCTGTCTGTCTGTCTATCTATTTTATTTCTATCTATCTTTCTATTTTTATATGATCTATATCTAATCTATCGATCGATCGATTTATCTATCTATCTATTTGTCTATTATGTATCGATAAATATGTTTATCTATCTATCTATCTTTCTCTCTTTTTAATCAATTAGTCTATTAATTTAACTATCATCTGTCTATCTATTTATCAATCAATCTATCTATTATCTATTTATCTATTTGTTTGTCTTTCTCTATCAAACTATTTGCCTATTTTTCTATCCATTTTTCTATCTATGTTACTTCTATCTATCTTTCTTTCTGCTTTCTATCTATTATATCTTCCTTTATTTCTCTTGTATCTATCTGTCTATTTATCTATCTATATATCTATTTTTTATCTATCTCTATATCTATCTATTTTTCTATCATTCTATCTATCCATCTATCTATCAATCTATTTATTAAACTATCTAATAATTTTAAATCAATCTATCTATCAATTTGTATATCAATCTATTTATTAATTAATATATATATATGTCTATCTAACTATCTTTCTATTTATCTATCTTTCTATCTATCTATCTGTCTATCTATTTATCTGTCTATCTATCTATCTATCTATCCATATATCTATCTATATTTCAATCTTTCACTCTATCAAAATAATGATAAAATTGTATTTCAATTTCTTTATCTATCTGTCTTATAGTTTATTATGGCTAATCTATCTATCATGTGTATCTATTTTACTTATGTATCTATGTGTTTATCCTATCTATTTGGCTATCTGCCTATTTTGTATGTCTATTGTATATCAATCAATCAATTAATCAATTTATTTGTCTATCTTTCTGTTATATACTATCTTTCTATCTAACTATCTATCTATCTATTTATCTTGCTATATATCTATCATCTATCAGTCAAACTAACTTTTTATATATTTTTGTATCTATTTGTATATCAATAAGCTACCTTTATGTCCATTTATGTGTTTTATCTATCAAGATGCATATCTATTTGTCTGATCTATCTATCTATCTAAATGTTTATATTTTATCTATCTATCTATATGTCATTTATATATATTATATCATTCTAATCTATATAGATTTTTTAACCATTATATCTATTCTAATATCGTTCTATCTAAAAATCAATCTATATGTCCTATTTATCTTTCTATACATCTATCTATCTTTTTTATATCTAACTATCTACCTATCTATATGTCTATCTATCTGTCTAACTTTCTATATATCTCTATGTCTATCTATCTATTAATCTATCTGTCTATCTATATTTAAATATCTTTGTCAATTTGTCTATCTATATATGTGTCTATCTATCTTTCTACTATTTGTCTATCTATCTATATATCTATATTTTTATTTATTTATTTATCTATCTATATATCTATCTATCTATCGATCGATCTATCTTTCTTTCTATATTGGTGTCTATTTATTTGACTATCTATCTGTATATCTATCTATCTATATATCTATGTTTCTATTTATATGTATATCTATATGTCTATCGATCTATCAATCTATATGTCTATCTATTTATCTTTCTTTTTATATATCTATCTGTCTATGTATGTGTATATCAATCTATCTATCTATGTATATCTATTTGTATATCTACATATCTACCTATCTGTATATCTATATATCTATCTATTTCTTTATCTATCTTTCTATCAATTGGTGTGTGTGTGTGTGTGTGTGTGTGTGTGTGTATTTGTCATTCTATCTTACTATCAATCTATTAATTTATCTATGTATCTATTTGGTTACTTATCTTTCAATATATTAGACTATCTATCTGCCTATCTATGTATCGGTCTATATATCTATCTATCTTTCTTTTATTCTTTTTGTCTATCTGACTACCTATCTATCTCTCAATCTATATGTCTATATATCTGTTTATCTTCCATTCTAATAATCTATATATATATATATATATATGTATATCTATTTATCTATCTATCTATCTATATATGTATTTATTTTTCTATCTATCTATCTATCTGTTTATAAATGTTCTCTTTATATGTCTATCTATCTATCTATATGTGTATCTTTATGTCTATATCTGTCTAATATTTGTAGATCTATCACTATATCTATCTTTCTATTTATCTGTATAACTATCTATTATCTATCTATCTATCAAACTATCTATCATTCTATCAATCTGTCTATCAATCATTCCCTCAATCAGTCTTTCAATCTGCCTTAAATCAATCAATCAATCTCTCTATCTAAATATATAAATTTGTCTATTAATCTAACTAACAATTTGTCTAATTATCTAACAATATTTTTCTCTATCTATTCATTTTGTGTATCTATTTATTTGTCTGTATATTTGACTATTTGTCTTTCTGTCTATCTATCTTTTATTTATATATTTGTCTATCAATCTGCCCATCAAATGTCTATCTATCTATCTATTTATCTATCTATCTATCCATCCATCTATCTGTCTGTCTATGTATCTGTTTATCTATCTATGTAACTATCTTCATTTATTTATTTATCTATCTAATATTCAATATTCCTATCTATCTATTTATCTATTTATCTATCTATCTATTTGTTTATGTATATTTATCTATCTGTATATCACATTGTCTATTAATCTATCTATCAGCATGTGTATGATTTTGTCTTGCAATCTGTCTATCTTAGTCTTTCATCTATTTGAAAATCCTATAATTATTTGTCTATCGATCTATTATTTTTCTATTTTTCTAGTGTCTATCTATGTATTATCTATCTATTTTAATTATTATAGGTCTACTATCTATCTACCGAAACTATATGCCAATTTACTTCTATCATAGTTCGGAATCTAATATTCTATACAATACTTTCTATTATATATATAAATATATATATATTATATATATATATTTGTTATTTAATCTATCTTTGTCTTCTGGTATCTATCTTATCTTTAAGTCTATTTAGCGATACAATCTATATGTTCAAAATTGTCTATCTTATGATCTATCTATCTCTCTATTTATCTGTCTATCAATCTATTTATCTATATATTTATCAATCTATAAATATATCTGTTTATTTATTTATCTATCTGTCTATCAATTTGTCTATCTATCTGTCTAACTTTCTATCTATCTATCTGTCAATCTATATTTTTAATAATTTGTTGATCTATCCCTCATTTTTCTGTCTATCTATTTATTTATCAATCTTTCTTTCTACCAGTTTATCAGGCAATCTATCAATCTATTTATCAATTTGTCAGCTATGTGTCTATTTTTTTAATCTATCATTTTGTCAATCTATATGTATATCTATCTGTCTATATATATTTCAATTTTTTATCTATTTCTATATCTATCAATCTGTCAATCTAGCTCTCTTCCTTTAAGTTTTTCTATCTTTCTATCTATCTATTTGTCTATCTCTCTGTCTGTTTATTTGTCTATCTCTCTGTCTGTTTATTTGTCTGTCTCTCTGTCTGTTTATTTGTCTATCTATCTATTTGTCTACCTTTATTTCTTGTATCTAAATGTGTGTCTTTATCTATTTATTGTTTCTCTATCTGTCTATCTATTTATTTTTTTATCTATCTTTCTAGTTATAAATATTTATATCTATCTATCTATCTTTCTATTTGTATATTTATCTGTCAATCTATTTGTCTATACATCTATCTATCTATATATCTAATTGTATGTTATCTAATAAATCTATCTATATATCTATATATTTATTTGTCTACCTATCTTTTTATCAATCTATCTATCTGACTATTTATTGTCTATCCTATCTGTCTATCTATTTGTATATTATTTGTCTATCAATCTTTCTATCAATTTGTGTATCAATATATCTATCAATCTATCTATCAAAGTTCTATCAATCCTTCGAACATTTTGTCTATAATTCTAAACTATCAATATATTTATCAATCTGTCTATCACTCTCTATATTATTCTATCTAACAATCTACCTATCAATCTTTCTATTAATCTAATTATCGTTCTATCTATAAATTTGTATATCTAGCTCTCTATATATCTGTCTATTTATCTATTATCTAACTAACTATCTATCGATCTATATGGCTATCTATCTATTTTCAATCTAACAAATCAATCAAACTATCTATTTATTTATCTATCTATCTATCTATCTTTCTTTCTTTATTTCAATCTCTCTATCATCTATGTATTAAAATCTCTAAAAATCTGTCTATAAATTTGTCTATCAATCTATATATCAATATGTTTAACAATCTGTGTTTCATTCTTCCAATCTTCTATCTATCTATCTGTCTATCTATCTATCTATCTATTTTTCTATCTACCTATCTTTCTATCTATCTATATGTCTATCTTTTTGTCTATCTATCTATCTATCTATCTAATAATCTTTCAATATATCTTTTGAATAATCTGACTATCTATCTTTTCTATCTATCTATCTATTAATATATCTATCTATCTATCTAATAATTTGTCTATCATGCTATATATCAATCTTTTTTTTAATCTATCAATCTATCTTTCAATCTATCTATCAACCTATCGATAAATCTTTCTATTGATATATCTATCAATCTGTGTATCTATCTATCTATCTATCTATCTATCTATCTGTCTATATATTTTGACGATATCTCTGTCTATAAATATATATTATATATATATATATATATATATATATATATATATATATATATTATATATATAGTTCTATATATCTATATATATATTTGCTTTTTCTATCTATTTATCTGACTATCTATCTATATACTATCTATATGTCTATTTGTCTATCTTTTAGTCTATCTATATCTATCTATCTCTCTATCTATTTATGTTGTCTATCTATATGTCTATCTATATGTCTATCTATATGTCTATCTATCTATCTACTATATAACTATCTATCTATCAATCTTTATATCTATCTATGTGTCTATCTAGCTATATATCTATCATTCTATCTATATGTCTATATATATGTCTATCTATCTCTCTATCTATTTATGTATCTATCTATTTACCTGTATATCTATCTGACTATCTTTCTATCTATCTATCTATTTAACTATCTATTTATCAATTCATATTTCAATTTTTCTATTTATCTATCTTTTATATGTCTATATTTTGATGTGTGTGTATATACATACATATATATATACATTTCCATATATCTATCAGTCTAACTATCTATCTATATTTCTGTCTATCTACATATCTATCTATCTATCTTTATTACTAAATATCTGTATATCTATATATCTATCTATCTATATATCTAAATATCTGCCATTTGATATGTCTATAAATATGTCTATCTATCTATTTATATATCTATCTAACTATATGTCTAATTATATATATATATATATATATATATTTGTCTATACATATGTCTATCTATTTATCAATCAATCTATATATATCTATCTATTAGTGTGTGTGTGTGTGTGTGTTTATTTATTTATTTATTTCTACCTATCTATCAATGTAACTATCTCTCGATATACTATCTATCTATCTATGTATCTTTCTATCTATTTTTTTTCTTTCTTACTATCTATCTGTATATCTATATATCTATCTATCTAAATATATAATTATCTACCTAATGATCTATCTATCAATATGTTTATCTTTTTGTATATATATCTATCTAACTATGTATATATATCTATATATCTATTGTCTATCCATCTGTCTATCTATTTGTCAATCTATCTATATATTTTCTTATCTATATGTCTATCTATATGTCATTTTATTAGTCTATCTATTATGTATCCATTACTAAAATTCACCAAATTTATCGATCAATTATTGTCATCGGTAATTCAGTGTTTTTTGTTCGGTAACCCAAATACTGACCATTTGCTGACCAAAATATTTTGTCACAATTTTGTTTGTCGATAATTTTTTTATCCACAAAAAATTAGTCTTACAGTAAATTATCGACCATTTAGTGACCCTCTACCGACAAATAATTACCGACTATATTCTGACAATTTTCCAACCAAAAATAATTAGGTCGGTATATGGTCTCCAAATGGTCGATGTTTAATGAACATTTATCGATCATTCACCAACAAATAATTACCGACTAAATTCCAACCATTTCGACCAAAAGGACTTTCTCAGTAAATGGTCTCATAATGGTCGGTAATTATTGAAAAAATTGCATCCAAAAACTGACCAAAATCTTTTAAAATTATTGGTCGGTAATTGATCTCCAAAAGTATTTCCGACCATTTGGTGACCTTTTACCGACAATTGATAATAAAAAATTTTGATCGGTTTGGTTGCAATTCTGTCGGTAATCACCGACTGAATCTATTTTTTTTTGTTTTGCAGTAGTTTCTGCAGAAACTATAACATAAAACACAAAAATAAAATCCTAAAAACATCTAGATTGATGCAGTTGCTGCAGAAACATATACAAATAACACAACAAAAAAAATCTAATTAACTCCAGTAAACAACTATATATACTGCATATATATATTAAATACATCAAGAGAATAAAAAAAATGAAATCCATAATCACCGTTTAAGGCATTGAAAAAAATGTTTGTAATAAACTTGATCATCCAACCTAGTTTCATAATCATTATTCTGCGACATTTCTGGTCCACACGGTGATATGTTGGGTACTGGGCTAGAGTTGTTCTGCTATTTCTAGTCATGATGTAGTTGCTGCAGGTGTTGCTATAGGTTATGGCGTAGATGTAGTTGGCGCATTATGCCGAACAATCCAAGGTAGATCATCAGGGTTGAACTTATAGTCCTTTTTCCTGAAACTTCTTTTTAAGCCAGACAAATGCATACGCAACTCATTCCCTATCATCCTCATGGTCGATCAGGCGTCGCTTGGTACCGGCCAACTGATAATGTATCTCATTTCGCATCCCGTCCTAAAATTCCTCCAACTTTGAGAACAAATTCAAAACTGGTCCTAAAAATTCAGCTTCATAGTTTGGTCGTTTATGTGAGTAAAATGATGATATCGACGAACTGATGCAATAGACGGGCATTTTCTCATTTCCATCAACAACTGCATATAAAATCTAATTCATATCAACTGGTAGAGCTCAAGAATGAGAACTACTTATTGCATCATCACATGAACCTTAAGCAGATTGAGAATACGCTTGAGTCGGGGAATCTAACATTACCTCATATCTCGCCTAATAGAAATGCACGAAAAGTATTTCAATTATATTCAAACAAAAAAAAGTTATTTTTTTAATGAAACTTACATTAGTTGCACGAGATTTCTTATCAATGAAAATATGATCATCATGAGCCTTCGTGTGCATGTATCTGAATAAGCGAGGATCACTAGGCTTCTTACCCTCCTTGCATGTCTATAATTACACACAAACAAACTTTAATTCTATTGAAAAAAAATTTTTTTATGAGAAATAAAATTTAGGCATAATTGAACACATTCACAAACTAATAAACATAAAAAGTATAAATTATAAATAATACCAATGCTCATTCATGCTCACGCATAGAGCGAGATCGACAAGTGTGTCTGGACATACCTCTACCCACCCTAACTCACTCTAAGCAATGATTGATAGTTTATAATAACACCTCTTCTTATAATCCATATCTTTCCATTTGCTCCGCCACTCCTTGAAAACATGGTCCGGGACACTCAAATCTTTTCTTTCTTCTTCAACCATTTATCTTTGATATCGTACACACTATCTTTATACCGACTAGCAGCATGTTTGTAGAACGCACTTTTGACCGCCTCCTTTGTCTGTGTCCACCTGTAAACTTTCTGCAATTATAGATAACAATTTTTAATCAATGACAACAGAATAAATAAAAGATGTAGAGATTTTTAGGTGGTAATATTTAGCTTAAATTTTCTCCAAATCATCAATTGACCTCTATCTGTGAGTAACTTCCAATAATGTCCATTAGGTTTAAAGGACTTCCTAAAATTATCCTCAGAACCCTAGAAATAGAACCAGACAGCTCTAACTTCATCTTGTAACCAAAAATTTATTAGCAAGTATGAATAAAATAATAAATTGATAAATCATTTGTTAAGTTTTATATCTTATGGATTATCAATTATCGCATCAAACTGAGCAATAGGGAGACTCTTATCTATATGGTGCTCTGGGGAAGACTCTACAACATCTTCATCTTATCCCTTCCATGTCTCTTGATCATTCATCAAATCTCAGGATCATTATGTCGATCAGTCACCCAATTCTACTGCTGTGGTACATTCACAACCTTCTCTATTATGACGTCTCATCTACACATGACCCTCTACCAGTTTCGGGCATACTAGAGGCCGTGCTGGCTATACCATAACTCGTATGACCATGCAACATGCTGCCTCTGCCTCATCCACATGCCATATCTGTAAAAAATACATAAGGCAATGAAATAAACAAAAATGATTAGCAATTAAAACAAAAATGATTACTGACACCCGTGTTGAACTTGAACAGCTCTAGTGGACTTGCTTCTCACCATGGTATATCCAAACATAAAAATCCACCACAAAACCATTTCTATACAAATGTATCTTCACAGTCTCAACATTCAAAAACTTTTATTCTGACATTTAACTAAAGTGCAAGGACACCATATATCTGTACAATCATTCACACACTCAGGATGTCTCAGAGCAACTCAACAAATTTATCAACGTTATTCCCTCATTCATTACAAAACATTTCATTCACTATTCTACCCTTTTACCTCCATTCACGATCATCTTTCGTAACTATTAAAAAACCATTTTATTTAACAAATGCGATTGTCTCTAATTAAGTTATATATAATTATATAAACATTTATTTAGATATACAAATATTTATATATAGCTATACACATATAATTTAAATAATGTTTTATGTTGTTATACATGTAATTATAAATATAGTTGCATGTGGTTATACATATAGTTACACATTTAGTTAAACGTATATTTATACATGTAGGTTTATATATTTATTCATTTAATTTTATATATTTATACATATAGTAAAGTATAGGTATAGATATAGTAAATTACTTTTTTATATACTACTATATACAAGTATATATTAAATATAAGCTATAAATCAAAAATTTAAATATAATTATGCATAAAAATTTTAAAGATATACGCATAGTAAGATACAATTATTATTGTTATATATTATTTTACATATAATATATATAGTTATAAATAGTTATATATAATTAAACATATAGTTATATATAGAGATATATTCATACAATTAGTTATAAGTTGTTATACATAAATATAAACAACATTATAAAAAAATATTTTGCTTTAATTATATTATACATATATGTATATATAGTTACAAATATAGTTATATATAATTATATAGACATTTATTTAGTTTATATAAATATTTATATATAGGTATACACATATAGTTTAACATAATGGTGTATGTTGTTATACATGTAATTATAAATATAGTTACATGTGGTTATACATTTAGTGACACATATAGTTAAACATATATTTATATATGTAGATTTATATATTGGTTCATTTAATTTTATATATCATATAGTTATGTATAGGTATAAATATAGTAAAATACTTTTTATATACTAATATATACAAATATATATTAAATCTAAGTTGTAAAGTATATATTTAAATATTGTTACGTATAAAGCTTTTATAGTTATACATATAGTAAGATATAATTATTTATAGTTATATATTATTATTCATATAATATATATAGTTATAATTAGTTATATATAATTAAGCAAATAGTTATATATAGATATATTTATACAAGTAGTGATAAGTAGCTATACATAAATATATACAACATTCTAAACAAATATTTTAATTTAATTATATGAATACATATTTATATATATAGTTACAAATATAGTTATATTTAATTATATAGAGTGTTGCATATTTATGCATATATTTATATATAGTTATACACATATAGTTATAAATATGTATGTAGTTAAAGATATTATAACTATAATTACCAATTCTATAGGTATACATTTAGTAAATATAATTATATATAGTTATATATAAGTATACATATAGTATATTTTTTAAAAAATATAGTTATATATAATTATAATTATAGTTATACATTATTATATAGTTACAAATTCGTTAAGTAAAGTTATAAATATAGTTATAAAAATAGTGTACATTATTATAAATATAGTTATAAAAATAGTTTACAATATTATAAATATAGTTATAAATACTTTTACATAAAATGGCATATGATTATATAATTAAATACATGTATCTTTATAATATTTGTGAATAAATTATTATTATTAATGTTACTTAAATATTATTATATTTATATGTAACACTTTTATACATAATATATAGTATATATATATCACATTTATATAAACATTATAAATAATCTATATTTATATAAAAAATAATATGTAATATAAATATTTACAAAATTGTATAATCATTTAATATTACATAATTTTTATATAAACAAATATATAAATTGATAGTTTAATGTAAATTTTGTATAGATATTTATAAACATTAATACATATGTATAAATATTTATATATAACATTATATGTTTATATAAACATATCAATGTGTATTTATAATGTAATACGTTTGTATATATTAAAGTATAGACATTTATACATAATATCATACGATTATATAAATGTATAAAAGTTTATATATATTGTTATAGACATTTAAGATTAACATTAAATAAAACTTTGATTTAACATAAATCATTATATATAATAATGTATAGATTTATACATAATGTCATATGATTATATAAATATAAACCATTATCATTAAGATTATTCGGATGCAAAAAACATATAAATGAAATCAAAATCACTAAAATGCTAAAAATCTAAATAGTAGATGAACAAATTTTAAAAAATGAAAAATTATAGTTTAATTAATTGTGTCGAGTCAAAACATGTTAGATTAAATGAAATTGAAGCAAAAATTAAGAAATAAGGAGGAGAAATTAAAACCTAATACCCGAATATACCTAAAAACGAAATTTCAATTGTCTATATATAATTCAGAGAAATAGAAATGTGTATAATCAATTTGAAGGATAAGAATAAAGAAAAACTTACATGAATTTAGAAGAAATATAAAATTTTTTTATTTCATGCTTACATCGGCTTTGATTCAAAAAACGATGAAGTTTTGATGATTTTAGGTTTTAATGACTCGGTAAATGATTTTCAAATCAAACAATAAAAACAATGAATTACCAACCAAAATTATGGTCGGTTAATGGTAGGTGAGAAAAAATCTATAAGTATTTGGAAGTCCACTTTACCGACCAATTTTAATGATAACATATTTTTGGTCGTTAAATGGTCGGTAATTTGTCGGTAATTTCGATTCATTATTTCCATCCTAATTTAGTGACCAATTTCCGACAAAAACATTTGGTCTATAGGTATGGTCAGTGTTCGGTCATTAAATGGTCAGTAATTACCGACCTATATATTCAGTCGGTAATTAAGACCTTATAAATATATTGGATAACCAGTATACCGACCATTTTTAATGGTTATATATTTTTGGTCGTTAAATGGTTGGTAATCTTATGGGAATGTTTTTCGCTAATTTTCTCATGATTTACATACCATATTCTAAACTAAATATATTTGGTCCGTAATACATGGTCGGTAGTTGGTCAGAAATTTGGTCGGAAGTATTTTCTCTGATGGACCTTTTTGGATCTCTAAATTGCTCGTGAATTGGTCAATAATTACCGACCTATATATTTGGTCGATAAATGGTCTCTAAGTACGAAGCTATAAATAATTTGAAAAAATACTATACCGACTAATTATAATGATAGGTCGTTAAAAGGTCGGTAATATATTCGATAACCAATCTAAGAATTGATTCTTTATCCAAAAAGATTTAGCCGGTAATATGACCGGTCTTTAGTCAGAAATTATGTCGGAAAATTTTTTGTTTCGATACCATTTTTTGGTCGCTAACTGGTCATGTTTTGGAAACCAATTACCGACCAAATATTTTGGTCAATATTTTGTCATTAGTATTGTAATTTTTAGTAGTGATCTATCTAATAATTTGCCTATCTATCTATCTATCTATCTGTCTGTCTGTTTATCTATTTTTCTATCAATAAATCAATCTAATTATCTATCTATATGTCTATTTATCAATCATTTTATCTATATCTCTATCTTTCTATCTATATATCTATCTCTTTTATTTTTATTTCTCTATTTATTTGTCAATCAATCAATCTATCTATTTATTATTTATTTGTCTATCTATATGTCTAACTATCTATCTATATATATGCCAATCTATCTGTTTATCTATTTGTCTATCTATATCTTTATCTATATGTGTATCTTTCTATCTATCTTATTAATCTATGTATCTTTCTATTAATCTACTTAACTTTCTATCTATATGTATATCACAAAGTCAATCTATTTGTCTATCTTTTGATATATATATATCTATCTATATGTCTATTTATTTGTCTATCTATCTATCTATGTATCAATCAATCTATCTGTTTGCATATCTATCTATCTATCTATTTATCTATCTGTCTATCTATCTATATATCTATCTATCTATCTAGCTTTATATCTATATTTCTGTCTATCTATCTATCTATCTATCGATTGATCTATCTATCTATCTATCTGTCTATATATCTATCAAATAATCTATTTATCTATTTGTCATTGTATTTGTCTATCTATCAATCTATCTATATATATGTGTTTGTCTATATATATATTTATCTATATGTTTTTCTATCTGTATTTATCTATCTATCAGTCAATCGGTATTTCTATTTGTCTATCTATCAATCAATCAATCTATTTTTCAATCTATCTATTAATCAGTCTATCAATTTATTTATAAATCTATCTTTCAATTTATATATCAATCTTTTTATAAATATGTTTATAGATATGTCTATCAATCTGTCTATCACCGTGTCTGTCTGTCTGTCTATCTGTCTGTCTGTCTATATTTATGTTAATCTATATATCAATCAATCTATCTTTGTATCTTTTAATCTATCTGTATATCAATGTAAAAATCTATATGTATATC
>JAREIK010002717.1:20000-44912 GCA_029783825.1 Sapria himalayana
TATCTATCTATATGTGTGTCGTTCTGTCTATCTATATTTCTATCTATTTGAATACATATCTTTCTATATATTTATATATCTATTTGTCTATCTTGCTATATGTTTATCTATCTATTTATCTATCTATATATCTAACTATCCATCAATCTTGCAATCTATCTATTTGTCTATCTATTTCTCTATCTATCTATTTTTCTTTCTTTCTATCTATCTGTCTATCTAAATGTCTATATTTTTGTTTATCTATCTATAGATTTATCTATATGTTTATCTATATATCTATCTATCTATCTATATATCTATCTATCTATTTGTCTATCAATCTATCATTCTATCTATCTATCTATATGTGTGTCAATCTGTATATCTATCTTTCTATCTATTTGACTATAATCTTTCTATATATTTATATATCTATTTGTCTATCTTTTTGACTATTAATGTATCTCCCTTTATCTTTATATACCTATCTATTTGTCTATCTATAAGTCTATATATCTATCTATCTATTTGTTTATCTATCTTTTTTATATCTGTCTATCTTTGTGACTATCAAACTTTATATCTATCTAACTAGTTTTTTGTCTATTTATCTGCCTATCTATCTGTTTATCTATCTGATATAATTATTTATTTATTGATCTGTCTATCAATATGTGTATCTATCAATCTAACTGTCTATCTTTTTATCTGTCTATCTATCTATTTATGTATCATTCTATTTATCTATTTATTTATCTGTCTCTCTATCTATCAATCAATAAATCAATCTATCTGTCTATCTATCTATTTGTTGATCTATATGACTATCTATATGTCTATCTATCTATATATCTATCTTTTTGTCAATCAATCAATCAATCTTTTTATCCATTTGTCTAATAATTTATCTATATGTCTATCTACCTATCTATTTATCTATATGTTGTCAAACTATCTTACTATCTATCTATCAATTTATCTATTTGTCTATCTATCTATCTTTTTATCTATCTATTTATCTATCTATCTAACCTATTTAACCAACTATCTATCTATCTAAGTATCTATCTATCTATCTATCTAACTGTCTATCTATCTATTTGTCTATCTAAATGTCTATATTTTTATCTATCAATCTATATATCTATCTAATTGTTTATCTATTTATCTATCTATCTATCTATCTATCTATCTTTATATATATATATATATATATATATCTATCTATTTATCTGCATGTCTGTCTATCTATCTATCTATGTGACAATATATATATCTATCTATCTACCAATCTATCAGTCATCCTATTAATCTATCTACTTTTTTATCTATCTATCTACCTATCTATCTATCTATCTAAAAGTGTATCTATCTATATATTTATCTATATAACTATCTATTTATCTATAAATATGCATATATATTTGTCTACCTATTTGTCTATCTATCTATTTTTCTATATATCTATCATTTTGTATATCGATCTTTATATCTATCTATCTCTCTATCTATATGTCTATCTATTTATCTATCAGTCTAATTTTTTGTCTATCGATGTGTCTATCAATATGTGTATCTATCTGTCTAACTATATATCTTTTTCTCTGTCTATCTTTCTATCTATCTATTTATTGATTTGTCTATCTATCTATGTATTTATCTATTTATTGATCTGTCTATCTATATATCTATCTATCTATCAATTAATCACTCAATCAATCTATCTATCTATCTATTTGTCTATCTTTTTATTTGTATATTAATTTATCTACATATCTGTGCTTATATCAATCTATGTATCTATGTCTATCTGTCTATCTATCTATCTATATTTATATCTATTGAAATGTCTATCTAAATATCTATCTATTTGTCTACCTATCCATCTATCTATCTATTAATTTATTTGTCTATATATTTGTCTTTCAGTCCTTCTATATGTCTATCTATCTATCCTTCTATCTATCTATCTATCTATCTATCTTTCTATCCTTTTATATATCTATTAATCTAACTATCTATATATTTGTCTATCTATTTTTTTATCTACCTATCTATCTATTTTTCTTTTTGTCTTTCTATCTGCATGTTTATTTGTCTGTTTATCTTATTTTTCCATCTGTTTATCTTTATAACTATCTATTTATCTATCTTTATAATTGTTTATCTATCAGTCTAACTATCTATATGTCTTTATGTCTGTCTATCTCTATGTCTATCTATCTCTTTATCTATTTAACTATTTATCTATCTAACTATCTATCTATCTGTTTGTCTATCTATCTATATGTCTATCTATTTGTCTATCAATTTATCTATCTATCTATTTGTCTATCTCTCTATCTATTTGTCTATTTATCTGTCTGTCTATCTATCTATCTATATGTCTATCTATTAATCTATCTATCTGTTGCCCTAACTCATTCTATCTATCTATATATCTATTTGTCTATCTATCTTTCTATATATCTACATGTCTTACTTTATTTCTATCTTTTCGTCTATCTATCTATATTATTTATTTATATATCTATATATTTGTCTATCTATCTATCTATCTATCTATATATGTATATATACATACATACATATATGTGTCTGTCTATATATATCTCACTCTATATATACAAATGCAAATAAATCTATCTATCTACACTACAAGAAATTATCTGTTTAGTTAGTTTGAAATTTTGCTAGTGATATAATCCCAGCTAATTTGCGAGGGATTAAATAGGGAACAGCAAGAGATGTTTGATTTTTTATTGAATGATAAATTTGTGATGGATGTGTGATGGATTAGAGATTGAAATTTTTGATTTAAGAATATCTCTAGATAATATTTTCATTGATTTTGGTACAAACATTAGCGGCAAGTTTAGCAAATACTTTATATATGGATTTTCCCTAGTTAATAGCTTAACAAAAAATCCCTCAATAAATCATTATCAAGAAACATATTTTTACAATTATATATTAATAGCAACTGATTAGTCCTTAAATTATAATTTTCACAAAATACATGCATTTATCTAGGGATATTCCGCAGCATAGCTTGGGTTTATTACCGTAGTTAATTTATACTAAATTATTTTTTTTATATATTATTTATTTTAATATTTGATGTAGTTTTGTATCTTAATGGTTTGTCATGGTCTATGGATGAGGGATCCTTGAAAGATTCCTTTCCTTCATATATTTATAAAAATAGGATATTATAAATAGATACTTCCATAAATATATAAATACGAATAAAAATTTATATTAATAAGGATTAAAATAACTATTTTTATGATTATAGGATTTTAAAAAATATATACAAAATATTATTTGAATTAGTTGGTGAGGATATTTGGGTGTTTGTATTGGTAAATACATTAAATAATTAATTTTATAATTAAAACATTTTTTAAAATATTTGAAATGATACATAAGCATACATAAATATTTGTTTTAATAAAAACCTAAAATCATTATTTGGTTGATGATGGAAAAATATTCACAGAAAATCTAAATTAACAAATAAACAAGTAAATATTTATATTAATATAACTTAAAAAAAATTTAATGATTATAGGAATTTATTTGAAAATTTATTACCAAAAGATTTGAAATATTTGAATTATTAAAAAAATTATATTTTTCATAAATTTTAAAATAAAACAAATTGACATCCAAGGATAAATATATTGATGTTTTAATTTCATCCAAGAACATTTGACGTTATAAAAAAATATCTCATAGTGCTTATTAAAACAATACTTTATGTGTTTTTTTAGGGTTTAAATTTTTTTTAATATTACTAATAATATTTTTTTTCTCCTAAACACACTTAAAATTATTTTTAGTCTTGTTAACACTTTTGAAAATCACTACCAAACTAACCACAAGTTGATTTTAATTCAACTTTTATTTTTGCCTCAACTAAAATTTATAAGAATTAAACTATTTAGTAAATTATTATAGAATATTAAAAAGAAAATAAAAAATAATATTAAATTTAATATAAAATATGTAATCTTAAAATAATTAATAAATAAATAAATATTAATATTTTAAAATTTAACAAGTTAAACATGAATAATAACCTAATCGGTGGCGGAGTAATATAGCATCAAGAAGGCAATCTGCTTACGAAATATTTTTGGTTGTGTGTTATGCTTCATCATTCTAATTCTAATTGGTGTTCTTGCCTTTTCGATTCATCTTTTTTCTATATTTTCTAAAACATAAATTATAATGAAACATAACCTAATTGGTGTTCTTTCAATTTGAAGACCTCATTCTGTGTTTTCATTTGTTGTGATATTTGGTCCATGCTTTTAGTTTTTGACAAAGAATGGAATATATGATATTTGGAATTGGTTTGATGATCGAACTTGGTAATTATAATTAATCTCACACAAGATAATTTTTTTTCCATTGATTTTATTGAAATATTTAAGCTAACTGTTCTTAACATTAATTAAAATTAGTTATCCACTTGGACAGGTGATAGGAGTAACTGTCTACCTAGGATTGACTTAATCTACCAGGACAAAATGGAAATGAGTCCTTGGAATCTACTGCTCAACAATTTTCTTAATTTGTAT
Organism: Sapria himalayana; assembly: GCA_029783825.1. Classification (NCBI taxonomy): domain Eukaryota; kingdom Viridiplantae; phylum Streptophyta; class Magnoliopsida; order Malpighiales; family Rafflesiaceae; genus Sapria; species Sapria himalayana. Next base: position 24,572 of record JAREIK010002717.1, read on the forward strand.
CAATCATATATTGGCTAGGAGACTCTCCCAACAATCTTTTATTAATTTTATTCTTCTTATGTTATAATTACATGTTAATTACTTATTATACTAGGATACCGAATTTGTTCAATTTTCATATATCCTTCAAAACTATTAGTTTATTCATTGCACCTAAGATTTTTTGCATTTGCTTCATGGGCAACTTTACTTTTGACCAAGGTTAGTGTGATAATGTCTAGCTTTTGTTTTCCTTTCATTTTGTAACAAAAGTTTGATTTGATGATATTACTTTTCTAAAATAGGATGTTAAGGGTGTTGGTTCTAAGCTGACAGCAGCAGTTTATTTTTCCAAGTTAAATGATACAGGCATTGTTTTTTTTTTTGATAACCAAGGGCTTCAGGGCCCACTTATGGTAAGGAATATTCCCAGTACCCCCCACCAGTAAGACTTGAACTCGTGACCTTTTGGTCATTGCCAAGAGTCTTAACCAACCAAGCTCCCTATGAGAGGGGTATGATACAAGCATTGTTAGTTCTACAACATGTTTGAATGTAAATATTTTAAATAAAATATGCATAAATTAGGTTATAAATATTTAAAAATTGGAAATAGGTTGGTTAGCCTTTATTTACAACACCATAACCCATGAAAACCAATTGAATAGTAATCTCAACTTCCATTAAAGTCAGCATACATACAACATAAATAAAAATCTTACTTGAGAAAAAATTGATATTAGGATTATATAAAATTTTTATGAATGTTAGTTGATCACAAATAATGCAGAGGATGAAATGTCAGTGTTCTCTTAAATTTTATTGTTTAAATTATTGTTTAACACAATATGTTTTATTTATTCATAAACAATTTAATTAAAAGCAAATCATATATTTTTTGATGTATGATTCAAAAGAGTTTACAAGTGATAGAAGTTTTGACTCTTTATTGTGCTTGTGTTAGAGATGATATTTTGGGTAAAGCCAAAATATTTATTAGTATAATTGGCAATTAAGTAAGGCAAAACTAATATCTCAGAGAGTTTGGTTGTTCATATTGCTTTATTAGGCCTAAAATACTCAACCTAGAATTTCATTGCGTAGATTGCAAGTGAATACCTACTCAGGTTATGCTACTTGAATTTTCAAGTTGACTTTGTGTAATGTTAAAATATAATAAATTTTTATTTTATTAAGAGATAATATTTAAAGATTATATTTTAAAATTATAAAAAGTAATAATTTTTTTGCTTAAAACATATATTCAACTCAAATTAGAATACTTATATAATCAAGAATATTTCATAATTAGTGAAAGAATTGTTGATATTGTATAATCTTGATAAAATCAAATTCATTAAATTTGATATTGTGCATGTTTTTTTTTCACAACCTCATTAATTTTGATAAAATTAAAAAACAATTAATTTTTTTTCATGTAAAAAAAAGATATCATCCACAATTAAATATAAAATATGTGCTAATCATGGTGATACTAATTAGTAAATTATTTTGTTTTGCTTGTTTAATATTGTTTGAAAATATTTTTTTATTGTTGTTAGGTGTTATTAGACGTAGAGAAAGATTATGTAATGGTGCATTAGAATAATATTTTTAATAAAAAGTACCTAAATAAGTAAATATTCATATTTAAAAATACATCAAAATAAAAGATTTCTACATTATGGTAAACTCAAAAAATACTTTTATTGCTCCAATTAATTTCATTATTTGAAAAAAAAATTAAAAAAAATATCAAAACATCTATTTTCAAAAACACTATAGCATGAGAGGTATAATATTTTGGAAAATAGAATTCCCGATTTAAAGTAATATAATATTTATATAAATATTATAAACATATAACATTATATATAAATATTTATACATTTTTATAATCATATTACTCTAATATATAATATATATAAACATATAACATTATAAACATTGATATGTTTATATAAACATATAAATGTTATATATAAATATTTATACATATGTATAAATGTTTATAAATATTTATACCACATTTACATAACACTATCCATTTATATAATTGTTTATATAACATATAAAATATGTATACATATTTATAAATATTTATATAGCATATAAATTTTTATATAAATATATAATATTTATAATGTTTATATAAGTGTGATATATATACTATATAATATTTATAAAAGTGTTACACATATAAAAATATTTATAATTATGATATAATATTTGTAAAAATATATAATATTTATAATGTTTATATTTATAATTGTGATATAAATATTTACACACACACACACACACATATATATATGTATATATGAAACATTTATAAAACTATTTTATACACACCATTATATCTAAACACTAATACATTTATATAATCATATGCCATTATATATAAAATTGTATACTTTGATATAAATGTGCAACTAAGAGAATAGTGATGTGCAATATGATGCTTGTATGCATAAACAAGAGAATATCTCTATAATGTATATATCATATGAAAAAATGATATATCATATAGGGATATTAGTAGTTTTATCTATGAATGAGGCCGAGAGTATTATTTGGAATTGAGGGAGACAAGTCAATTGTCATTTTCATTTAGGAGTCTTCATAGAGCTCCTCTATCATGATACTTACTTTAAAGAAGTAAACAAATCTTTTTTAAAAAATTGTTGTTGATACTTCTTATTTGTTATGTACTATAGTTTTCATAACTCATCTTTTTACTTAGATGTATGATAGTAACTCAGAAGTTAATAATCATAGTATAGAAAATTATTATTTGCTTAATATTTGCTTCTTGTTTTTTTAAATATTGAAATAGCTACTAAAAAATTATCTTAAATCACTTGTAATAGTAATATACATGTTTAAATTTGGTTACTTTTGCCTTTTTTTTATTTTTGGATTTATTTGTAGTCTTATTTTTGTAAGTTATATTTGTAAGTTATTTATTTTTAATTTTATTTTTTTGGATAATGTTAAGATTATATATTTTTATTGTTATGGTCAGATATTTTATTATTTGTATGAATATTATTTAATATGTTCCTTGTTCATTATTTACTTGGTTATTTATTTTTTATTTAATTGAGATGTTATAAATTTTGAATGGTTATACATTTATAAAATATATCAATGGTTATATGAAATAATATGTTTTTTTAATAAATGAAATAATATGAAAATTTAATTGCCAATTAATAGTTTTCATGGTTATTAGTAATATTATTTATTTTCTCCATTGTTATAACCATAAATTAATTTTTCTATTTCTGAAATTTATTTGATTAATTTATAAATAATATTATAAAAAATAACGATAAAAATTTCATAAGCTATTAACCATAAATTTATTTATTTATTAAATAATATAATTAATGGTTAAATATTAAATAATTTTGTTTTCTAATATTTTCAGTCTCTGACCCATCACTCCCTAGTCTGGCCATCTCTACGTAATTAGGTCAGTTCACTACTGAAAAACCTTTGAGTTGACTCTCAGAACACACCATCATCGTAGCATCATTTCGAAGAACCATATCGAACAAAGAACATCTCTCCAAACATGCCACCATCACAGCATCATTTCAAAGATACATATTAAACAAAGAACAGCTATCTATCTATCTATCTATCTATATATCTATCTCTTTCTATGTGTTTTTTGTTTATTTTCAAAACTCATTACTAATTAGTAATGAGTTTTGCAAATTTAAAATCATTTGTGAGCTAAAAGTGCTTTTTTGTTGAGGTCTTGTGTCTTAATGATAAATAGGCAGTGTGAACTTTTTTTATTTTAATGATTATTTTTTTAAGGCTTAATGGATTTCAAATCAACAAAAAGTGTGCTAGCTCTTAAATTCGAAGAAGAATAGTAAAAGAGGATGAAAAAAATAATAACAAGAGGAGAAGAAGAGCACGGTGCTGTAATTTTTAAAATTCAAGTTATGTCTTATATTTTAATTTATGGTTTTTATATTTTACAATTTTTGTCCAGTAGAGAAAATGAATATGAAGAACCTGTGTAAATTTATCTACTAATCAAGTTTTTGTGGTTATAGTATGAAACTCTTATATTTTTCTCAAAGAAGATGGTACAGCTTAACCATAATCGTTAATTTTGCTATCATTGCTCATGTTGATAGTTTGTCGAGGCTTTAATTTTTGTTGGTGGATGATGATGAATTTTTTTTAGTTTTTTTGGCATGATATTAATTCTTGTTTAATAGTACTATTGAAAAAAATTCACTACACTAAGACTTTATTATATCTATTTAATATTAGTATGTAGAATAAAAGCACACTTGATGGAGAAATTGGGGGTGTAGAACACTAAGAACCCAAGTTAGACTATACATTATTGTAAGCAGGGGAAAAACATCTTGTAGAATTTTTTTCATTGTGTTTTATTAGATATCATGCATTCTAAAAGCACACTGATCATGCATGGTGATTTATTTTGTGTATAATGATTTTTTTTTAAAAATCAAACAAGATGAAACACGTCATTTACTAATGATTTTTAAAAATTTGACTATGATCTTATATTGACTACAATTATTATTGAGAATCAAAATATCAAAGTAATGATTTTTAATTAAAATTGTTTAGTGGATTTAAATCTCCATATGCAAAAAATATCTTTAATATTGGTGTGATATTTTAGATTTAATGTTATTCTAGTAGTATATTTTTTGTTAAATACAATATTTAGCAATAAAAAATTAATAATAAACAAAAATAAAAAATTATCATGAATGCATAATATGATACTATTGATATATGATACTCTTGATATAGTTTATATTTTTCTTTTATTTTTTTTTTCAGCTATTTTAGATGTAGCTTATGTTAATATATTTTTTTTGTGCATTTACTGATACTCTTAATATATGATGCACACACACACACACACATATATGTATGTATAGTTTTCTTTGTTTGTATTTATATGTATCATTGTATTTTGTGTCATTTATATATTTTCAATGTTTTGTTTTGATGTAACATTATAATATGAGTATATTAAATAATTTTATAATTTTTTTGCAATCATAGTCATGTTATTGGTTGATTAAATTAATTAACCTATTTTAGAATCTTTTAAAAAAAGTGGTGTAGCCATGTAGTTGATTTGCTCATTGACTATTTGGGCATTGTGAAAATAGCTCTCTCAGGCTACTCTTGCCAAAATGTAGATTTTTTAAATCTTTTCTTTGATAAACATATACTTTTATGTGTTCATTCTTTTCATAAATGATTAAATTGAAAATAACATATTATGTGAGCTAACAACCATCATAGAAAATGAAAATAGGCTTTTCAAAACAAAAATTAATTTCTCAATTAAATATCTATTCGGCAAAATTATATAAGTGATAGTCATATCTATAATTTTTGCTAAATTAATAAGTTGTCATCCTTCGTATCATTTAAGTTTGAATTGATGTGTATGTAAATAATCATTAAGTAAATTACTCAAATATTAGGATAAATTTCTTTTGCACTAGTAATTTTTTGGTAGTTCTTTAGTTCATAAGATGGCGTGTCCTTAGGCTGCTACTTCAATTAACTATTTATTTATGCATTTCTTTGGCCTTTACTCTTAGTGTTTCAGTCATGTCTCTCTTTAATATTAAGCTTTAGATTTACCAGATTATATTCTAACATTTCTAATCTCTATCTTGTTAGTAGACTTAATGTAGGATGTGACAGAATTACTAAGATCTCTATAGTCAACTAGTTTTGCTTAATTTTTATTCTTCTTTTCTGATCAATTTTCTTTAGCAAACTATTTTTTGATAGTAGTTTTCCATAAAATATGTTAATGTTAATGCTTATATTTGTTCATATCTTTAATTAGTCCATATTTGTAAGGCTAGAAATTTGAAATTTTAGGCTGCTTCACATCTATGTTTTCTAGTTTAATACTTTGTATGATATGTTTTCTTGTCCATATTTATCATTGTTCATGTTGGAATTCTTCATTAATTCACTTTCCAAGAGTTCTTGGAATTTGATCTTCATTCCATTTAGTTTTTCTTTCCTATTTATGTTTATATTCAAAGATTGAGTTTAATAACAATTGAAATTTTGATCTTTGATCTTCAATGAGAAGTGAGAAGCTTACTCCTTCAAACTTGCAATATCTTTCTTTTTTGCTTCCCTTTCTTGTCCTTTCACTTTGTTCTTGTGTTCTCCTAATCCGTGCCTTTTTGTGTGGCTTTGATAGTGCACTAGAAGAGACATGCTCCCTTCATCTAACAATAGCATGATATCTATCACCTTTAGCATGCTAATAATGCTCTATTTCTTCATGTAGATTCTACAAATGCATTGCCTAGATGTTCATGATATTTTATCTTTGTAAATTCATCTATAATTGATTTTATTTAATTAATAGTATTATATGAATTCAATTGTGTGTTTCATTCAGGATTATGATTGAGCATAATTCTTTGCAAATATAAAAGGAAAAAATGAGTTCAGATCATCAATGGATGTACAAACAATTTATGGATAGAATTTTGAATAAAGATTTTTTGAGTGAGCTAGAAACTTTCATCAAATATGCTTGTAGTCAATCGATATGGATGTACAGAGATAAAATTAAGTTTCCATGTAATAACAGTAAGTGTTAGAATATGTTTTTACGTGATGTAAACATGATTAGATACCATGTGGCTAAATATGGCTTTGTACTACATTATTTTGTTTTGATTTATCAAGGAGAAAGTACAATTGCTATGAATATTGACCAAAATGAGGATATTGGATCATATGTATGTAGTATAGAAACATCAAACACGTACCATGGAATGGTCATGGAAGCTACTTGTGCTGACTTTAATATGAATTATATGGATGAACCACCTAATCCTGAAGCTAAGAAATTTTATGATAAGCTTCAAGCTGTAGATAATTGTTGTGGCATAGTTGTAAAAAAGATTCACAATTATCACTTGTGGCTTGACTTATGAGCATAAAGTTAGAAAATCATATGTCTATGAAATTATTTGATCAGGTTATAGAACTGATGAAAGAGGTTGTTCTGGATAATAAATTGGTCACTAACAACTTTTACAGTACTAAAAAGTTACTATGAGGTATGGGTCTACTAGTGGAAAGAATATATTATTATTTCAATGGATGTATATTATATTTGGATGGTGATAATGATTTAATTATCTATAAGTTTTGTGATAATCCGTGGTTTAAGAAGACACCTCGTGTCGTAGATATGCGACAAAAGATGAAAGTTTCATATAAAAAGATGTATTACTTCTCTTTATTTCCTTGATTGTAGAGATTATATGCATCAAATGGTACAACACATGATATTAAGTAGCATTCTGAGCATGAGGTTGAACATGGGGTGATGCATCATCCATCAGATTCACTTGCTTAGAAGCATGTTAATCATATACATCAAGATTTTGTTGCTGAAAGTTGAAATGTGAGATTGGGTCTCTACACTGATGGTTTTTGGCCATTTGGCCAATCTGGATAATTGTATCCTACATGGCTAGTGATAGTGACACCTTACAATTTGCCTTCATGGTTGTGTATGAAGGAGCAATATATGTTTCAGCCAATATTAGTTCCATTGCCTAAAATCCGAAAGACATGTTGTATTTTTTTTCATAGCCTTCTAAAGTAGAGTTTAATTATTTGTGGGATGTTGGCATGAATACATATGACATCTCAAAGAAGCAATTTTCATTATGCGGGTGGCCCTTATGTGGATGGTAAGTGGTTTTCCATAATATTCAATATTATCTGGTTGGAGTAATGTAGGAAAATTGGCATGCCCATATTGCATGGACAAGTATGATTCTTTTACTATCATATTCAATGATAAATAGTCATTATTTGTTAACCATAATAAGTTTCTACTTGCAAATCATCCATTCCATATAAATAGAACTGCATGCATTTCAAAAAAATAAAAAAATGATGATAGTTCCAGTAGTTGTATGTTCAAGAGATGATATCTTGATAAAGATTCAGAGTCTGGGTCTGAAGAAGGTTACTGAAAGCTATTAGAATTAATGGATCGATATGCAAAATATTTGCTTGCAGGAAATGTAGTATTTATTATGACTTCCCCAATTGGAAGTCCAATTTAAATTGTCTTAACTTGGATGTAATGCATATTGAAAAAAATGTGCTTAACAATATTTTTAACATTGTCCTAAATGTAGATGGATAAATAAATGACACTTTATAATCAAGATAAGAGTTGAATGATTTCTATTGGTGCCTTGAATTGAAACAGAATGAGGCTATAGAAAAATACCCTAAAGCTTGTTACACACTTAATAAAAAGCCAAGACAAACATTGTGTGAATGGGTTAAAAATTTGAAATTTCTTAATGGATATGTGTCAAATATGGGCAAATGTGTGGATTTGAAGAAGCTTAAGTTATTTGGAATAAAAAGTCTTGACTAGCATGTATTTATGCATAGATTAATACCAATTGCTTTCCATGAAATACTTTCCCTAAGTGTTTGGAAGATCCTTATAGAACTTAGTTTATTCTTTAAATAGCTAACCGCAATCACAATCAAGATAAATGACATGGTAAGACTAGAGAATGACATACCTCTCATTCTGTGTAACCTTGAACAGATATTCTTACCAAGTTTTTTTGACTCAATGGAGCATTTGCCGATCCATTTGGCTTTTGAAGGAAGAATAGCCTAGCCAGTGCAATACAGGTGGATGTATCCTTTTGTAAGGTAAATATATATAAGTATCTCTGTTTTATTATTTCAAGCATAAATTAATATTGTAATTTGATTTTATTGAGACCTAAATTAATGGTTGTAGGCATCTATATAAATGTGCATATTTAGTAATGAAGAATATCAATTCAATTTGTAATGCATATTTAGTAGTGCATCATATTTTTGTTCTTATTATTTTGAAGAACTTGTTAATACAAAGAATATAAATGTGCCTTGGAATAATGAAGGTCATGTGCTAGTAGAAGATAAATCTAAGGACAAGCTATCTATCTTCAAACAACTTGGAATAGTAATTGGAAGAGCAAAGAAAAGATGTATGATATATGAAGAGTACAAAGCAACCCAGAGCTATGTTTTAGTTAATTGTGAGGAGGTTGCACTATATATTGAGTATGTATACCCAGAGCTATGTTATTCAAAAAATGGTTTCTGGTTTAATCATAGGATAATTTTGTCCTGAATAGGAATAATTAGAAATTGATATCCATTATTCTCTCTTTGTTAGTATATGTGTAGTGTTTATGTAGAGCAGTTAAAACATAGGCAACCAACCATTCCGAGCAATGAGGTCGATTCTATGCTAGAAATAGAATTTGTGAATTGGTTCAAGAACTATGTGAGAATTATTAAGCCTTAATTTTTTGAATAATATGATTTATTAGTATCTTATATTTTTTAACATCATTTGTTGAATTTATGCAACATACAAATGATCATTCAAATGAAGATTCTAACATATTCATACATTATCTAAGTAAAGTTCCATCTAGATATGTGACAACCTATCATGGGTATTTTGTCAATGAATATTAATTTCACACAATAGGGCATGGTTCTTCAAAAGTAACTATGAATAGTGGTGTATACATTAAAGGCTAAAGTTATAGTGTGGATGAGATTGATTATTATAGTCAAATAGTAGAAGTTATTGAGTTGGAGTATCATTGACTAAAAAATAATAGGGTTGTATTATTAAAAAATGAGTGGTTTGATCCTACAGGAAATGCGGGTACAAAGATTCATTCGTATTATAAGCTAGTAAATACTAATCATAAATAGAGATTTAATCAATATGAGCCATTTACTAGTAAATACTATTTGTTTATCTATTAGTCTATCTATTTGTCTATCTATATATCTTTTTATCTATATATCTATCTATTTATCTATATATATATTTTTATAATAATCTTAATATCTATTTCCCTATCTATCTATATATAAGTGTATCTATCTATCTATTTATATATCTATCTATTTATCTATCTATGTATCTGTTTATCTATATATTTATATATATGTCTATCTATTTTTCTATCTATTTATTTATAAATCTACCTATCTTTATTTTTTTTATTTTTCTATATATCTATCTATCTATCTGTTTATTTATTTATTTATTTAGCTATCTAAGTACTTGTCTAATGATCAGTCTATCAATTTGTTTAGATATCTGTCTAACTATATGTCTATTTATTTGTCTATTTATCTATCTAACTATTTATCTATTGATATGTTTATCTATCTGACTATCTATCTCTTTAGTTTTATATCTATATATCTATCTATTTATTTGCCTATCAATTTGTCTACCAAATTATATATATATCGATCTGTCTATCTATATGTCTATCTATCTATCTATTGATTTGTTTATTTATCAGTATATCTATATGTTTATCTGTCCATTTATCTATCAGTGTATATATCTGTCAATTTTTCAGCCTATTTATCAATCTATCTATCCTTATATCAATCCATTTACCTACATGACGATCTATCTGTTTATCTATTGATTTTTCGATGATCTATCTATTTTTCTATCTATACAACAATCTATCCATATATATATCCGTCTATCTATCCATCTATCTATGTATCTTTCTATTTGTATTTCTATTTATATATTTATTTGTATGTCTATTTGTCTGTATATTTATTTATCTTTCTATCAGTCTATCTATTTGTATATATATATATATATATATCTATATCTATAATTTATGTCTATCTATCTATATGTCTGTCTGTCTACCTATTTATCTATATCTATATGACAATCAAACTATTTGTCTATCATTCTGTATATCAATCATTTTATCTACCTATCTATCTATCTACTTGCCTATCTATTTGTCTATCTATATGTCTATCTATCTTTCTGTCAATTTGACAAAATATCAGTCTATATATATGTCTATCTATCTATTTGTCGAAGTGTCTATCTATTTTTCTATCTATCTCTCTGTCTAATTTTTTATCTATCTATGTAAAGATTTATATATCTATCTCTCTATGCATATATTTATCTATCTTCCTATCAATTTGCTTATCTATCTAACTATTTGTCAATCTGTCTATCAACCTGTCTATCAATCTGTCTATTAATCTGTCAATCAATCAATCTATCCATCTATATATATGTCTATCTATCAATCTACCTATCTGTCTATGTCTCTTTCTATCTCTCTCTATCTATTAATCTATCAATCAATCAATCTATCTGTCTATCTATCTATTTATCTATCTATCTAAATGTTTGTATATCTATCTTTCTATCTATTTGACTATTTGTATGTTTATCTATCTATTTGTTTATCTATCTATCTATCTAACTGTCTGACTTTCTATCTGTCTATCTATATATTTATCTATCTATCTATATGTCTATTTATATGTCTAACTATCTTTCTATTTATCTAACAAACTATATGTCTGTCTATCTATTTATCTATATATCTATATCTATATGGATATTTATGTGTCTATCTATATGTCTTTTTCTCCATATTTTTATCTGTTTGTCTATATCTCTTTCTATTTGTTTCTCTCTCAATTTATTTATCATTTATCTATCTTTATATATATTTGTCTAACTATCTATCTATATTTATATCTATTTATCTAATATTTACATATCTATCTATCTATTTATCTTTATTTCTATCTATCTATCTATGCATCTATTTATCTATCTATCTTTGTGTCTATTTATCTATTTATCAATCAAAAAATCTATCTATCTATTTCTCTCTATCTATCTAAAAATCTATCTATCTATCAGTCAATCTATCAATTTATCTATCTGTCTATATATCTATCTATCTATTTGTCTATGTATCTATATGTATATCAATCTCTCTATCTCTCTGCCTATCATTCTTTTTATCAATCAATCAATTTATCTATCTATCTATTAATGAATCTATCAAACTATTTATAAATCTGTATATTAATTTATCTATAAATTTGTTTTTAAAACCTATTTATCTATCTATCTATATGTCTATCTAACTATATATCAATCTATCTATAAATCAATATATCAATCTGTCTATAAATCAATATATCAATCTAACTATCTATCTATATATCTATTTATTTGTCTATATATCTACCTATCTTTATGTCTATATGACTATCTATCTAACTATCTAACTATCTTTCTATCTATCTATTCATCTATCTATCCATCTATCTATCCATCTACCTATTTGTCTATCTATCTGTCTATGTGTCTGTCTATCTATCCATCTATCTATCTATTTATCTGTTTAGTTATCTGTCTATCGATTTATCTATCTCCGTGTCTATCTATCTTTCTATCTATCTATCTATATATTTATCTGTTTATCTATCTATCTATTTATCTATCTAACTATTTTTCCATCTATCTAACAATCTATCAGTATATTTATATATCTATCTATGTATCTATGGATCTATTTTTATATTCATCTAACTATCTGTTATCAATCTATCTAAAAATATTTCTATTTAATTTATTATCTAATTGTCTATCTATCTACCTGTCTATTAATTTATCTATCTATTTATAAATCTAACTATCTATCAATGTAACTATATTTAAATCTGTATAATTATTTTTCTATATATCAGTCTAACAATCTTTCAATCAATCAATCAATCAATCAATCTGTCTGTCTATCAATATATCTATCTATCTATTAATATATTTATTTATCTACCTATCCATCTATCAATCTATAAATCTATTTATCTATCCATTAATTTATCTATCGATATGTATATCTATCTAATAATATCTATATATCTTTCATCTATCTATCTATCTATCTATCTTTTTATCTTTCTTTCTGTCTATCGACCTATCTATAAATCTATCTATCAATATGTATATCTATTTATCGATCTACCTATCTATCTATATATTTATCTAATAATCTATCTATCTAATTGTTTATATATCTATCTATTTATCTATCTATTTGTTTATCTATCTATCTATCTATATTTCAATTTGTCGATCAATCTTTCGATCAATCTAACTATCAATCTTTCTATCTATCCATCTATAATATGTGTATATATTTATTTTCCTTTATGTCTATCTACCTATCTATTTATCTGTTAATCTATCTGTCTATCTATATATCTATCTATTTTCTATCTATCTATCTATATGTAAATATATCATTCTATATATCTATCAATCTATCTATCTCTTTGTGTGTCTATCCCTCTTTCTATATATATATATATATATTTATCTATCTATATGTTTATCTATATGTATGTCTATCTATTTGTATATCTATCTGTCTATATATCTGTCATTTATTTATCTATTTATCTATTTATCTATTTATCTATCTATCTATCTATGTCTTTGTCTATCTATCTATCTATCAATCAATTTTTCTATCTATATATGTGTCTATCTATATGTCTGTATATATATCTATCTATTTGTATGACTATTTAACTATCTATCTATGAATTTATCTATATTTTTGTTTATCTGTCTATCTTTCTATCTATTTATTTTTATATTTTTCTATATGTCTATCTATATATCTATCTTTCTTTCTTTCTTTCTTTCTGACTAACTAACTATCTATCTATCAATATATTTCTTTATCTATATGTCTATCTTGCTAACTATCTATCCATAGATCTATTTATTTATTTATTTATCTATCTATTTATCTATCTATTTGTCTATCTATCTATATATCTATTTAAAAATCTATCTATCTAAATATCTATATATCTACCTGTATATCAATCTGTCTATCTATCTTTCTATCAATCTTGCTATCAATCTATCTAATACTTTATATATCTATCGATCTATCTATGTACATATATATCAATATGTATATGTATTTGTCTATCAATATGTCATTTAATCTGTCAATTAATCTATCTATCTATCTATCTATTAAAATGCCTATCAATTTGTCTATTAATATTTATATTACTTTGTCTATCAATATGTATATCTATATGACTATTTAAATATATATCTATATAAATATTTGACTGTATATCTATCTGTCTATCTATATATCTATCTAAATATCTATCTATCTATCTATCTATATATCTATCTATCCATCTATCTATCTATGTATCTATCTATCTATCTATCAGACTTTCTATCTATTTTGATGTCTATTTATCTATTATCTATTTATTGATTTATGTATCTATGTCTATATATATATATATATATATATATATATTTATCAATTTCTCTATCTATGTGTCAATCATTCTATCTATCTATCTATATTTCTAATTATTTTGTTTCTTTCTAACAATCTATATGTATATTTATTTATCTATCAATTTGTGTATCTATCTCTATATCCATTTATTTATCTATATATCTATATAGTTATCTATTTGTCTGACTATTTATCTATCAATCTGTCTATAAATATGTCTATTTATTTAAATATCTACTTATCTAAATAACTTTCTAACTAACTATCTATCTATATATTTAATTATCTTTCTCACTATCTATATGTCTATCTATCTATTTATCTATCTGTTTGTCTAATTATTTTCCTATCTATAAAAATAAGTTTTTATATATCTATCTATATCTTTATTAGTCTATCTATCTGTTTATCTATCTATCTTTCTATCTATCTATTTATTTATCTATCTAACTGTCTCTATATCGATATGTCTATAGATTTGTCTAAAAATATCTTTATATATGTGTCTATGTATCAGTCTAACTATCTTTCTATTTATTTTTCTAAATATGTCTATCAATCTCTGTATAAATATTTTTATATTTTTTTCTATATATCAGTCTAACTCTATTTTTATCTATCTATCTATCTCTATATCTATTTGAATATCTATCTTATTATATGTCTATCTATCTGTCTATCTATCTATCTATCTATTTGTCTATCTATATATCTATCTATTATCTCTCAATTTATATGCCTATCAATTTGTCTATCAATCTATCTATCAATATAATTATCAATCTTTCCATCAAATTCTCTATTAATCTGACTATCTATCTATATGTCTATTTGTTTATCTATCTACTTTTCTTTCTTTCTATCTGACTATCTATCTATTTTTCTATCTATCTGTATATATGTCTATCTGTCTTTAAATATATCTATCAATCTATCTTACCATCTATCCATCTGTCTATATATTCATTTATTTATCTACTTATCTTTCTATCTATATGTATACCTATGTTTCTAGCTATCTATCTATCAATCTATCTATTTATGTGTCTATCTATCTATATGTAAAAGTATTTGTTAATATGTCAATCTATCTATCTTTCTATCTATATATTTGTATATCAATCAATCAATGAATCTATCTATCTAAAGATCTATTTATTTATCTATCTATTTATTAATCGGTCTAAATATTTGTCTATTGACCTATTTATAAATATGTCAATTAATTTATCTATATATCTATCAAACATTTCTTCTAACTATCTTTAAATACATCTATCTATCTGTTAGTCTGACTGTCTAGATATCTACCTATCTATTTGTCTATCTAACTAGCTATCTATATATATATATCTATCTAATTTTTTTCTACCTTTCTATCTAACTAACTAACTAACTAACTATTTGTCTGTCTATCTATATGTCTATCTATCTATCTATCTTTCTATCTGTATATCTATCTATTATTTATCTATCTATCTATCCATCTGTTTATCTATAAATCTATAAATCATTCTATCTATTTATGTATCAATTTTCTATCTATCTGTATATCTATCTATCTATCTATCTATATATGTATTTATCTATCTGATAATCTATCTGACTTTTACGTGTCTATATATATGTCTATCTATCTATCTATATATTGGTCTATTTATCTGTATATCTATCTATTCATCTCTCTGTCTATCAATATTTTTATTTATTTATATATCTATTTATTTTCTATATGTCAATCTATCTATTTATATGTTTATCTATATATATATATATATCTATCTATATATCTAATTGTCTATCTTTCTATAAATATTTCTGTCAATCTATCTGTCTATCTATTTGTATATATATCTTTCTATCATTTTGTTTATCTATTTGTCTATCTATATGTCTACTTATTAGTCTATATATCTATCTAATTATATACCATTCTATATGTATATCTACATGTCTATTTTGTTTCTATCTATCTAACTATCTAAGTATATATCTGGCTATATTTCTGTCTATTTATTTATCTATGTATCTATCTATGTATCTATCTGTCTGTCTATTGTCTTTATATATATATATATATATATATATATATATATATATATATATTTATATCTATATATCTAGCTAACTATCAATCAATCTATCTATTTGTCTAAATATCTATATATTTATAAATATTTTTATTTGTTTGACTATCTTTTTGTTTAACAATCTTTCAAACTATCTATCTATATATCTATTTATTAATCTATCTAACTCTATATCTATCTGTCTATTTATCTATCTGTCTATTTATCTATATATCTATTTATTAATCTATCTAACTCTATATCTATCTGTCTATTTATCTATATATCTATTTATTAATCTATCTAACTCTATATCTATCTGTCTGTCTATCTGTCTATCTGTCTATCTATCTATCTGTCTATCTGTCAATCAATCAATCTATCTGTCTATCTGTCAATCAATCAATCTATCTGTCTATCTATCTATCTATCTTTCTGTCTATCTATCTATCTATCTATCTAGCTTTCTGTTTCTATAATTATTTTCCTATCTATATAGCAATCTATCTGTATATCTATATGTCTATCTATTTTTTAATATATTTGTCTATCTTTATCTCTTTCTATCTTTCTATCTATCTATTTATCTATCGGTATTACTATCTGTCTATCAATCTATTTATCGATCTGTTTATAAATATGTCTATAGATTTTTCTATATATCTATCTAACTATTTTTTTATCATCAGTCTAACAATCTGTCTATCGATCTATCTATAAATATGTTTATATATTTGTCTATATATCTTTCTGACTATCTTATCTTTTTATCTTTATATCTATCTTTATATATATCTAATTGTCTATCTATTTATCTATCTATTTATTTTTTTATTTGTCTATCTGTCTATTTTTATATCTATCTATTTATCTGTTTATCTATCAATGTCTCTATAAATCTATCTATCAATCTAATTATAAATCTATCTATCAATCTATATATTAATCTCGATATCCATCTGTTTATATATTTTTCTATCTATTTACCTATCTTTCTATCTATGTGATAGTTAATCTGTCTGTATATCTATCTATCTATCAATCAATCAATCAATCAATCCAGCTATATTTTTATTTATCTATCTATCTATATACATATATTTCTATCTATATGACTATCTATCTGTCGATCTATCTGTCTATCTATCTGTGTACCTATGTGTCTATCTATCTATCTAATTATCTTTTTATCTATCTATATAACTATCTATCAATCAATCTATCTATATATTTATGTATCTATATTTATATAAATATATTTCTATCTATTTGTTTATCTATTTATCTATCAGTCTATATATTTATCTATCTATTTAGCAATCTGTCTAACTATCTGATCTGTCTATAAGTCTATCTATTTATTTGTCTATCTATCTATTTAACAATCTTTCTATGAAACTATATATATATATATATATATATATATCTATCTATCTATTTGTTTGTTTGTCTATCTATCAATCAATCTATCTATATGTTTGTCTGTCTATCTATCTTTCTATATGTCAATCTTATTGTCTCTGTTGTCTCTGTTTCAATCTCTCAATCTATCTATTTATGTATCTATCGGTCTATCTATCTATCTATCTATCTATATATCTACCTATTTTTCTATCTATCTATCTATATATATGTTAACTATATATTAATATATCTATTTACCTATCTATCTATTTATCTATCAATCTATATGTATATCTAACTTTTTATCTATCAATCAATCTTTCTATATTTCTTTCTTTCTTTATTTCTATCTAACTATCTATCTATATACTTTTTGCCTATCTAACTATTTATCTATATATATGTCTATCTATCTATCTTATTATTAGTATATATATATATATATATATATATATATCTATCTATCTATCCATCTTTCTGTCAATCTTTCTAACTATCTGTCTGTATATCTATTTGACCATCTGTCTGTTTATCTGTTAGTATATCTATGTGTCTATCTGCCTTTTTATCTATCTATTTATCTAACTATCTATCATTCTTTCTATTTGTCTATTTATCTATTTTTCTATTTGTATGCATATCTGTCTATTTATATGTCATACTATTAGTCTATATTTTTTTTCTATTTATCTATCAATCTTACTATATGTCTATCAATATATCTATTAATCTAATAATCTGTCTATCTTTCTATTTAGCTATATTAACGCTAGGCTTATGTGGTATTCAAAATCATGTTGGAAGATCAAAACACCTATTTAGAAGTTTTATTTCTGATGACATATATTAGAGATGAATTAAAATATTTTAAGTTAAAGGCATCACAATTGGCTTCATTCTTCACACTATTTGCTTGTGCATGTAACTTTTTTTAAAAAAATTCTCAAATTTTCAGGTATTAGATTGCTTGTTACTTGTTTTTTCATATGACTAAGTATTTTCTTGTTTCTATTTTGCATTGTATTAGCTTTTATATATGTATGTGTGTCTGTGTGTGTGTGTGTGTGTGTGTGTGTGTATGCATATAGATATATATATGTATGTATGTATGTATATAGATATATATAAGTGAATGATAAGATGAAAGAAATGAAGAAAGTAATGCAATAGTAGATGAACTATATGGAGTCACAGATAGCACACCAAGTTCCAGTAGAGTACACATGTAGGAGAGCCATGCACAAATGCACGAGTTAATGATGAAGAAGATGATATAGTTTTAAATGATTATATACATATGTTCAGTTTTTGTTTTAACCAAGTAACATTTGTATCATAATTATTACTAAATTGTTTTTGGTAATTATAAAAAATGGTTTATTGTGTATATTTTTATTTAATTTAATATAAAATATTAAAAATAAGTAATCAAATTTTTTGTAAAAAAATAAAATTGTAAAAATTGATTTAGAATAAAAATAACTAGGGATTTTTCCCACGCTAATTTGGCTAGTGAAGTTTCTGTGGGTATTAAGATGAAAATTATTAATTATTAATTTTAATTACTATTAAAGTTAACAAGAAAAATATATAATTAGCTAGGGAATTTTTCAGTCAATAATTTTTTGCGATGAGCACATTAGTTTGAGAAAGATTCCATCGTTAATACATCATTTTTCTATTTTAGCAACAGAAAACTCTCATGTAGCTATGGATTTTACATAACTATTTATGATTTTTCTTGTAGTGGATAGATAGATAGATAGATAAATAAATAGTTTGATAGATAGATATATTGACAGATAGAAAGATTGAGATATAGAAAGATAGACCAATTGATAGATAGATAGATAGAAAGATAAATTGGTAAACTGATAGACGGATAGACAGACAGACATACAGATAGATAGATATATATATATATAGATTTATTGATTGATATATAGATAAATAGATAGACATAAAGATTGATAGATAGACAGATAGATAGATAGATAGACAGATAGATAGATAGAAAGATAGACAGATTGATACATAGGGAAATAAATAGATAGGGAAATAAATAGATAGATTGACAGATAGATAGACAGACATACAGATAGATAGATAAATAGATAGAAGGACAAACAGACAGATAGATAGATAAATAGATAGATAGAAGGAAAAACTGACAGACAGATAGATAGATAGATAAATAAATAGATAGATAGATAATTAGACATATAAATAAATAGACAGATAATAGATAGATAGATAGATAGACTGATAGACTGACAGATAGAAGAAAAAAAGATAGATAGATAGATAGATAGATAGAGAGACATATAGATAGATACATAGATGGATAGATAGTTAGATAAATAAAAAGATAGATAGACAGATAGATAGATAGATAGATATATATATAGATAGATAGATAGATAGATAAATTAGATAGATAGAAAGATAAACATATAGATAGATAGATAAATAGATAGATAGATAAATAGATAGATAGATAGACATATATTGATAGATAGATAGAAAGATATATAGATAAAAAGATAGATAGAGAGATAAATAAATATAGATATATAGACAAGATAGATCAAAAGATAGATAAAAAATACACAAATAGATAATAGATAT
>JAREIK010002717.1:51678-75464 GCA_029783825.1 Sapria himalayana
AAAGATAGATAGACAAATAGATATATAGATAGAGAATGAGTTAGGGCAACAGATAGATAGATTACATAGATAGACATATAGATAGATAGATAGACAGACAGATAAATAGACAAATAGATAGAGAGATAGACAAATAGATAGATAGATAAATGATAGACAAATAGATAGACATATGATAGATAGACAAACAGATAGATAGATAGTTAGATAGATAAATAGTTAAATAGATAAAGAGATAGATAGACATAGAGATAGACAGACAAAAGACATATAGATAGTTAGACTGATAGATAACAATTATAAAGATAAGATAAATAGATAGTTATAAAGATAAACAGATGGAAAAATAAGATAAACAGGACAAATAAACATGCAGATAGAAAGACAAAAAGAAAAAAATAGATAGATAGGTAGATAAAAAAATAGATAGACAAATATATAGATAGTTAGATATAATGATATATAAAAGGATAGAAAGATAGATAGATAGATAGATAGATAGAAGGATAGATAGATAGACATATAGAAGGACTGAAAGACAAATATATAGACAAATAAATTAATAGATAGATAGATGGATAGGTAGACAAATAGATAGATATTTAGATAGAATTTCAATAGATATAAATATAGATAGATAGATAGACAGATTAGACATAGATACATAGATTGATATAAGCACAGATATGTAGATAAATTAATATACAAATAAAGATAGACAAAATAGATAGATAGATAGATTGATTGAGTGATTAATTGATAGATAGATAGATATATAGATAGACAGATCAAATATAGAAAATACATAGATAGATAGACAAATCAAAAATAGATAGATAGAAAGATAGACAGAGAAAAAGATATATAGTTAGAGATAGATACACATATTGATAGACACATCGATAGACAAAAAATTAGACTGATAGATAAATAGATAGACATATAGATAGAGAGATAGATAGATAGATATAAAGATCGATATACAAAATGATAGATATATAGAAAAATAGATAGATAGACAAAAGGTAGACAAATATATATGCATATTTATAGATAAATAGATAGTTATAAACATAGATAATATATAGTAAGATACACTTTTAGATAGATAGATAGGTAGATTAGATAGATAAAAAAGTAGATAGATTATAGGATGACTGATAGATTGGTATAGATAAGATAGATGAATATTGTCCACATAGATAGATAGATAGACAGACATGCAGATAAATAGATAGATATATATATATATATATATATACTATATAAAGAGAGATAGATAGAATAGATAGATAGATAAATAGATAACAATTAGATAGATATATAGATTGATAGATAAAAATATAGACATTTAGATAGACAAATAGATAGATAGACAGTTAGATAGATAGATAGATAAGATACTTACGATAGATAGATAGTATGGTTAAATAGGTGTGTAGATAGATTAGATAAATAGATAGATAAATAAGATTAGATAGATAGACAAATAGATAAATTGATAGATAGAGTAAGATAGTTTGACAACATATAGATAAATAGATAGGTAGATAGACATATAGATAAATTATTAGACAAATGGATAAAAAGATTGATTGATTGATTGACAAAAAGATAGATATATAGATAGATAGACATATAGATAGTCATATAGATCAACAAATAGATAGATAGACAGATAGATTGATTTATTGATTGATAGATAGAGAGACAGATAATAAATAGATAAATAGAATGATACATAAATAGATAGATAGACAGATAAAAGATAGACAGTTAGATTGATAGATACACATATGATAGACAGATCAATAAATAATAATTATATCAGATAGATAAACAGATAGATAGGCAGATAAATAGACAAAAAACTAGTTAGATAGATATAAAGTTTGATAGTCACAAAGATAGACAGATATAAAAAGATAGATAAACAAATAGATAGATAGATATATAGACTTATAGATAGACAAATAGATAGGTATATAAAGATAAAGGGAGAGATACATTAATAGTCAAAAAGATAGACAAATAGATATATAATATATAGAAAGATTATAGTCAAATAGATAGAAAGATAGATATACAGATTGACACACATATAGATAGATAGATAGAATGATAGATTGATAGACAAATAGATAGATAGATATATAGATAGATAGATAGATATATAGATAAACATATAGATAAATCATAGATAGATAAACAAAAATATAGACATTTAGATAGACAGATAGATAGAAAGAAAGAAAAATAGATAGATAGAGAAATAGATAGACAAATAGATAGATTGCAAGATTGATGGATAGTTAGATATATAGATAGATAAATAGATAGATAAACATATAGCAAGATAGACAAATAGATATATAAATATATAGAAAGATATGTATCAAATAGATAGAATATAGATAGACAGAACGACACACATATAGATAGATAGAATGATAGATATATAGATAGAGAAATAAATATATAGATAGAAGAATAGAAAGTAAAATAGAGAGATATATAGATAGATAGAAAGAAAGATAAAAACAATAGATAGACATTAATATATATAGATAGATAGATAGCTTGATTAATTGATTGATTGACTCGATAGATTGATAGATAGATTGATATAAAAATCTAGTAGTTAGAGAGATAAATAAATAGATAGATAGCGAGATATATTGACATTTAGATAGACAGAAAGATAGAAAAGTGATATATAAATAGATAACTAGATAGATAGACAAATAAAAAGTCAGATAGACATAGAGATACAATTACAGACAGATAGATAGGAGAGAGATAGATAGATAAATAGACAGATCAATATATAGATTGATAGATAAAGTGATAGACAGATAATAGATAGTCATATTGAGAGATACATTGAAAGATAGATATATAGATAGATAACTAATAATAGACAAATAGATAGAAAGATAGATATACAGTAAGATAAACAAATAGTAAATAGATAGATAGATCGTTAATAGATAAACCGATAATTAGACATATGAATAGATAGATAGATAAAAGATAGATAGATACATTTATAGATAGATATATTAACAAATAGAAAGACAAATTATTAGACTAATAGATATATAGTATAGATAAAAAATATATAGACAAATAGATAGATAGAAAGATACATAGACAAATAGGTATATAGATATATAGATAGAAAGATAGATATACAGATATATATACACATAGTTTGGTAGATAGATAATAAAATAGATAGATAAATAGATTTTTAGAAAAATATTAAGTTAGTATGATAGAAAGATATTTACATGGATAGATAGCAAGATAGAAAAAAGATAAATAGACAGATAGATTGACAAATAGATGGACAGATATATGACAGATTGAAAATCAAATGGATAGTTAGATACTTAGAAAGACAGATAAAAAGATAAATAGATAGATATTTAGATTGGTAGATAAATAAATAGATAGACATATAAATAGATAGACAAATAGATAAAAGATAGATAGATATATTGATAGATAGATATATAGATAGACAGATAGATACACATATAGATAGATACATATATTGACAAATATATAGAAATAACTATAGATAGATAGAAAGATAGACACATAGATAGATAGATAGATAGATAGCCATATAAATAGATAAAATAGACAGCCATATAAATAAATAAATAGATAGACAGATATATACTCAAATAGATATATATATATATATATAGTTAGATATATAGATAGGAGAATAGTTATACAGATAGATAGATAGAATGACAGATATATTGATTGTTTGATAGATAAATAAATAAATAGATAGCTAGATAATAGATATAGATATACTGATAATACATAGATAAATAGATCGATAAATAGAAAGATAGATAGACTGATAGTTAAAAAATATATTTAGACAAATAGATAGTTAGATATATTATCAGATTTATAGATAGATAGATAGTTAATAAATAGATAGATAGGCAAATAGATTGTCGTATATATAGACTATATATAGACATATAGATAGATAGATAGATAAATAGATAGCTAGATATATAGATATTTGGATAGATAGAGAGATAAATATATGGATAAAAAGATGAATATATAGAGATATAAATTGACAGATAGATAGATAGTTAAATAGATAGACAAATAGATAGATAACTAGTTAGAATGGTAGATCGATTGATAGACATTTTGATAATTAGATAGAAAGATTGATATATAGATAGATAGATTATTAGAAAAATTGAAAGATAGAATGATAGACATATAGATAGATTAATTGATTGACAAATAGATAGATAGACATAAAGATTTATAGATAGTTAAACAGATATAGACAAATAGTTAGATAAAAAGATTGCCAAATATATAGATAGTTAGATAGATAGCTAGATAGACCAATAGATAGAAAGATAGATAGACAAATAGATAGAATGAAGATAAATAAATAATTAGACAGTTAGATGGACAGATACATAGATAGACAGATATATTGATAGATATGTAGATATAGATATATGCAAAGATAGATAGACAAATAGATTAACAAATAGACAGATAGATTGATTTATTGATTGAAAGATAGATAGACAAATAGATAGACACGTAGATTATAGATAAATATAGAGATAGAAAGATAGCTAGATAGATAAATAGATATATAGATAGATAGATAGATAAATAGAAAGAAACATAGATAGATAGATGAATAAAATGTAATTAGATGAATAGATAGACTAAATATAGAAAGCAATATAGATAGACAAATAGATAGACAGAGATTTAGAAAATAGATAGACATATAGACAGACAGATAGATCGATAGATAGATAGATAGATAGTCATATTGATTAACATATTGATAGATAGATAGATAGATTGATTGATAGAAAAATAAAGATAAATATATATAGATAGATAGATAAATATATATATATATATATATATATATACACACACACACACATAAACAAATATATAGTTACATAGATAACCAAATAGATAGATAGATACATAATTATTTAGATACACAAATAGATAGATAGATAAATTGACATATATATAATCAAATAGATCGACATATATATAGAAAGATGGATTGACAGATAGATAGAAATATATAAGTCAAATAAATTGATAGATAAAATATATATAGAGTAAAATAGATAAACAAATTGTTTGACAGATAGATTGACAGACAGACAGACAGATAAATAGATAGATAGATAGATAGGTAGATAAATAGATAGATAGATAGAAAGAAAGATATATACATATACAGAGAGATATCCAAATAAATGGACAATAGATAACATGTATATAAATAGATATATAAAAAAATAGATAGACAAATAAATAGATAGATAGTTTGATATATAGATAGATAGATATATAGACATATAGATAGATAGATACATAGATAGATGGATGGATAGATAGAATGTTAGATAGACAAAAAATATACAAAAAGATAAGCTGGTAGATAGATTGGTAGAGAGACAAATAGATTGATAGATATATAGATATGACAAATAAATAGATAGATAGATAGATAAATAAATAGATAAATATATAGAAAGATAGATCGATATATAAATAGATAGAAAGATAGATAGATTCTTAGTTAGATATGTAGATAGATAGATAGATAGATAGACAAATAGATATATATATACACACAAACATAAAGATTGATGGAAATATAGACAAATAGTTAGATATATACATAGACAACAAGATAAAAAGTTAGAAAAATAGTAAGACTGAAAGATAGCCAGAAAGATAGAAAGTTAGAAAAATAGATAAACAAATAGATTGAAAGATAGTTATATAGATACATAGATAGATAGATATGGTGACAAATAGATAGATAGATTGATTGATAGAGAGATAGATTGATACATAGATAGACACATAGATTGACAGATAGTTAGAAATATAAATATATAGATATATAGATAGATCAAAAGTTAAAAAGATAGATAAATAGATAGACATATAGATAGAGAGATAGATAGAAAGATAGATAGACAGATAGTTAGATATATAGATAGATATACAAATAGATAGACATATAGATAGACAAATAGATATATAGATAGAAAGACAGATAGATAGACAGATATATATATATATATATATATATATATATATATATATATATATATATATATAGTTAAATATATACACAAAGAGATAGACAGATAGATAAATAGATTGATAGATACATACATATACAGAAAGATAGACAAATAGACAAATAGATATGTAGATAGATATATAGGCAAATAGATAGACAGATAAATAGATAGTTAGTTAGATATATAGATAGATATATATATATATATATATATATATATATATATATATATATATATATATATATATTTACACATATAGATAGATAGATAAATAAAAAGATGGATGGATGGATGAATCAAAATATAGATAGACAAAAAAATACACAAAAAGATAGACTGATAGATAGATAAGTAGATAGAAAAATATATAGATAGATATATAGATATGACAAATAAATAGATATATAGATAGACAGATAAATATATAGAAAGATAGATCGATAAATAAATAGATAGAAAGATAGATAAATACTTAGTTAGATAGGTATTTTATTAGATAGAGAGATAGATAGATATATATATATATATATACACACACACACACACAAACATATAGATTGATGGAAAGATAGACAAATAGTTAGATATATAGATAGACAGAAAGATAGCCGAAAAGATAGAAAGTTAGAAATAAAGAGACATAAAGATAGACATAAATATTGACAGATAGTTATATAGATACATGGATAGATAGATTGATAGATAGATTGATTGACAAATAGATAGATAGATAGCTAGACTGAATGATTGAGATATAGATAGACACGTAGATTGATAGATAGTTAGACATATGAATATATAGATAGATAGATAGTTCAAAAGATAGATAGATAGACAGATAGATAGACATATAGATAGAAAGATAGATTTGATAGATAGATAGATAAATAGATAGTTAGATAGATAGCTAGATATACAAATAGATAGACAAATAGATAGATAGATAAATAGATAGATCGATAGATAGATAGATTATTAGATGTATA
Source organism: Sapria himalayana (assembly GCA_029783825.1). Taxonomy (NCBI): domain Eukaryota; kingdom Viridiplantae; phylum Streptophyta; class Magnoliopsida; order Malpighiales; family Rafflesiaceae; genus Sapria; species Sapria himalayana. Next base: position 58,805 of record JAREIK010002717.1, read on the forward strand.
TAGATTGATATACACATTATTAGACCCATTTATAGATAGTTACATAGAATGATTGATTGATAGGCAAATTATTAGATAGATTAATAGACTAATTTATAGATAGATTGATAGATAGTTGATAAATAGATAGAAATATAGATAAATAGATAGAAATATAGATAAATAGATAGATAAATAGATGTACATAAAAATAGACATATAAGTAGACAGATAGATTGATAGATAAATAATCAGATTATTATATAGATAGATAAAAAATTATTATATAGATAGATAGACATATAGATAGATAGATAGGTAGATATTGAGAGATATATACAGATAGATATACATATAGATTTTTACATTGATATACAGATAGATTAAAAGATACAAAGATAGATTGATTGATATATAGATTAACATAAATATAGACAGACAGACAGATAGACAGACAGACAGACACGGTGATAGACAGATTGATAGACATATCTATAAACATATTTATAAAAAGATTGATATATAAATTGAAAGATAGATTTATAAATAAATTGATAGACTGATTAATAGATAGATTGAAAAATAGATTGATTGATTGATAGATAGACAAATAGAAATACCGATTGACTGATAGATAGATAAATACAGATAGAAAAACATATAGATAAATATATATATAGACAAACACATATATATAGATAGATTGATAGATAGACAAATACAATGACAAATAGATAAATAGATTATTTGATAGATATATAGACAGATAGATAGATAGATAGATCAATCGATAGATAGATAGATAGATAGACAGAAATATAGATATAAAGCTAGATAGATAGATAGATATATAGATAGATAGACAGATAGATAAATAGATAGATAGATAGATATGCAAACAGATAGATTGATTGATACATAGATAGATAGATAGACAAATAAATAGACATATAGATAGATATATATATATCAAAAGATAGACAAATAGATTGACTTTGTGATATACATATAGATAGAAAGTTAAGTAGATTAATAGAAAGATACATAGATTAATAAGATAGATAGAAAGATACACATATAGATAAAGATATAGATAGACAAATAGATAAACAGATAGATTGGCATATATATAGATAGATAGTTAGACATATAGATAGACAAATAAATAATAAATAGATAGATTGATTGATTGACAAATAAATAGAGAAATAAAAATAAAAGAGATAGATATATAGATAGAAAGATAGAGATATAGATAAAATGATTGATAAATAGACATATAGATAGATAATTAGATTGATTTATTGATAGAAAAATAGATAAACAGACAGACAGATAGATAGATAGATAGATAGGCAAATTATTAGATAGATCACTACTAAAAATTACAATACTAATGACAAAATATTGACCAAAATATTTGGTCGGTAATTGGTTTCCAAAACATGACCAGTTAGCGACCAAAAAATGGTATCGAAACAAAAAATTTTCCGACATAATTTCTGACTAAAGACCGGTCATATTACCGGCTAAATCTTTTTGGATAAAGAATCAATTCTTAGATTGGTTATCGAATATATTACCGACCTTTTAACGACCTATCATTATAATTAGTCGGTATAGTATTTTTTCAAATTATTTATAGCTTCGTACTTAGAGACCATTTATCGACCAAATATATAGGTCGGTAATTATTGACCAATTCACGAGCAATTTAGAGATCCAAAAAGGTCCATCAGAGAAAAATACTTCCGACCAAATTTCTGACCAACTACCGACCATGTATTACGGACCAAATATATTTAGTTTAGAATATGGTATGTAAATCATGAGAAAATTAGCGAAAAACATTCCCATAAGATTACCAACCATTTAACGACCAAAAATATATAACCATTAAAAATGGTCGGTATACTGGTTATCCAATATATTTATAAGGTCTTAATTACCGACTGAATATATAGGTCGGTAATTACTGACCATTTAATGACCGAACACTGACCATACCTATAGACCAAATGTTTTTTGTCGGAAATTGGTCACTAAATTAGGATGGAAATAATGAATCGAAATTACCGACAAATTACCGACCATTTAACGACCAAAAATATGTTATCATTAAAATTGGTCGGTAAAGTGGACTTCCAAATACTTATAGATTTTTTCTCACCTACCATTAACCGACCATAATTTTGGTTGGTAATTCATTGTTTTTATTGTTTGATTTGAAAATCATTTACCGAGTCATTAAAACCTAAAATCATCAAAACTTCATCGTTTTTTTGAATCAAAGCCGATGTAAGCATGAAATAAAAAAATTTTATATTTCTTCTAAATTCATGTAAGTTTTTCTTTATTCTTATCCTTCAAATTGATTATACACATTTCTATTTCTCTGAATTATATATAGACAATTGAAATTTCGTTTTTAGGTATATTCGGGTATTAGGTTTTAATTTCTCCTCCTTATTTCTTAATTTTTGCTTCAATTTCATTTAATCTAACATGTTTTGACTCGACACAATTAATTAAACTATAATTTTTCATTTTTTAAAATTTGTTCATCTACTATTTAGATTTTTAGCATTTTAGTGATTTTGATTTCATTTATATGTTTTTTGCATCCGAATAATCTTAATGATAATGGTTTATATTTATATAATCATATGACATTATGTATAAATCTATACATTATTATATATAATGATTTATGTTAAATCAAAGTTTTATTTAATGTTAATCTTAAATGTCTATAACAATATATATAAACTTTTATACATTTATATAATCGTATGATATTATGTATAAATGTCTATACTTTAATATATACAAACGTATTACATTATAAATACACATTGATATGTTTATATAAACATATAATGTTATATATAAATATTTATACATATGTATTAATGTTTATAAATATCTATACAAAATTTACATTAAACTATCAATTTATATATTTGTTTATATAAAAATTATGTAATATTAAATGATTATACAATTTTGTAAATATTTATATTACATATTATTTTTTATATAAATATAGATTATTTATAATGTTTATATAAATGTGATATATATATACTATATATTATGTATAAAAGTGTTACATATAAATATAATAATATTTAAGTAACATTAATAATAATAATTTATTCACAAATATTATAAAGATACATGTATTTAATTATATAATCATATGCCATTTTATGTAAAAGTATTTATAACTATATTTATAATATTGTAAACTATTTTTATAACTATATTTATAATAATGTACACTATTTTTATAACTATATTTATAACTTTACTTAACGAATTTGTAACTATATAATAATGTATAACTATAATTATAATTATATATAACTATATTTTTTAAAAAATATACTATATGTATACTTATATATAACTATATATAATTATATTTTACTAAATGTATACCTATAGAATTGGTAATTATAGTTATAATATCTTTAACTACATACATATTTATAACTATATGTGTATAACTATATATAAATATATGCATAAATATGCAACACTCTATATAATTAAATATAACTATATTTGTAACTATATATATAAATATGTATTCATATAATTAAATTAAAATATTTGTTTAGAATGTTGTATATATTTATGTATAGCTACTTATCACTACTTGTATAAATATATCTATATATAACTATTTGCTTAATTATATATAACTAATTATAACTATATATATTATATGAATAATAATATATAACTATAAATAATTATATCTTACTATATGTATAACTATAAAAGCTTTATACGTAACAATATTTAAATATATACTTTACAACTTAGATTTAATATATATTTGTATATATTAGTATATAAAAAAGTATTTTACTATATTTATACCTATACATAACTATATGATATATAAAATTAAATGAACCAATATATAAATCTACATATATAAATATATGTTTAACTATATGTGTCACTAAATGTATAACCACATGTAACTATATTTATAATTACATGTATAACAACATACACCATTATGTTAAACTATATGTGTATACCTATATATAAATATTTATATAACTAAATAAATGTCTATATAATTATATATAACTATATTTGTAACTATATATACATATATGTATAATATAATTAAAGCAAAATATTTTTTTTATAATGTTGTTTATATTTATGTATAACAACTTATAACTAATTGTATGAATATATCTATATATAACTATATGTTTAATTATATATAACTATTTATAACTATATATATTATATGTAAAATAATATATAACAATAATAATTGTATCTTACTATGCGTATATCTTTAAAATTTTTATGCATAATTATATTTAAATTTTTGATTTATAGCTTATATTTAATATATACTTGTATATAGTAGTATATAAAAAAGTAATTTACTATATCTATACCTATACTTTACTATATGTATAAATATATAAAATTAAATGAATAAATATATAAACCTACATGTATAAATATACGTTTAACTAAATGTGTAACTATATGTATAACCACATGCAACTATATTTATAATTACATGTATAACAACATAAAACATTATTTTAAATTATATGTGTATAGCTATATATAAATATTTGTATATCTAAATAAATGTTTATATAATTATATATAACTATAATTAGAGACAATCGCATTTGTTAAATAAAATGGTTTTTTTAATAGTTACGAAAGATGATCGTGAATGGAGGTAAAAGGGTAGAATAGTGAATGAAATGTTTTGTAATGAATGAGGGAATAAAGTTGATAAATTTGTTGAGTTTGCTCTGAGACATCCTGAGTGTGTGAATGATTGTACAGATATATGGTGTCCTTGCACTTTAGTTAAATGTCAGAATAAAAAGTTTTTGAATGTTGAGACTGTGAAGATACATTTGTATAGAAATGGTTTTGTGGTGGATTTTTATGTTTGGATATACCATGGTGAGAAGCAAGTCCACTAGAGCTGTTCAAGTTCAACACGGGTGTCAGTAATCATTTTTGTTTTAATTGCTAATCATTTTTGTTTATTTCATTGCCTTATGTATTTTTTACAGATATGGCATGTGGATGAGGCAGAGGCAGCATGTTGCATGGTCATACGAGTTATGGTATAGCCAGCACGGCCTCTAGTATGCCCGAAACTGGTAGAGGGTCATGTGTAGATGAGACGTCATAATAGAGAAGGTTGTGAATGTACCACAGCAGTAGAATTGGGTGACTGATCGACATAATGATCCTGAGATTTTGATGAATGATCAAGAGACATGGAAGGGATAAGATGAAGATGTTGTAGAGTCTTCCCCAGAGCACCATATAGATAAGAGTCTCCCTATTGCTCAGTTTGATGCGATAATTGATAATCCATAAGATATAAAACTTAACAAATGATTTATCAATTTATTATTTTATTTCATACTTGCTAATAAATTTTTGGTTACAAGATGAAGTTAGAGCTGTCTGGTTCTATTTCTAGGGTTCTGAGGATAATTTTTAGGAAGTCCTTTAAACCTAATGGACATTATTGGAAGTTACTCACAGATAGAGGTCAATTGATGATTTGGAGAAAATTTAAGCTAAATATTACCACCTAAAAATCTCTACATCTTTTATTTATTCTGTTGTTCATTGATTAAAAATTGTTTATCTATAATTGCAGAAAGTTTACAGGTGGACACAGACAAAGGAGGCGGTCAAAAGTGCGTTCTACAAACATGCTGCTAGTCGGTATAAAGATAGTGTGTACGATATCAAAGATAAATGGTTGAAGAAGAAAGAAAAAGATTTGAGTGTCCCGGACCATGTTTTCAAGGAGTGGCGGAGCAAATGGAAAGATATGGATTATAAGAAGAGGTGTTATTAATAAACTATCAATCATTGCTTAGAGTGAGTTAGGGTGGGTAGAGGTATGTCCAGACACACTTGTCGATCTCGCTCTATGCGTGAGCATGAATGAGCATTGGTATTATTTATAATTTATACTTTTTATGTTTATTAGTTTGTGAAATGTGTTCAATTATGCCTAAATTTTATTTCTCATAAAAAAATTTTTTTTCAATAGAATTAAAGTTTGTTTTGTGTGTAATTATAGACATGCAAGGAGGGTAAGAAGCCTAGTGATCCTCGCTTATTCAGATACATGCACACGAAGGCTCATGATGATCATATTTTCATTGATAAGAAATCTCGTGCAACTAATGTAAGTTTCATTAAAAAAATAACTTTTTTTTGTTTGAATATAAATTGAAATACTTTTCGTGCATTTCTATTAGGCGAGATATGAGGTAATGTTAGATTCCACGACTCAAGCGTATTCTCAATCTGCTTAAGGTTCATGTGATGATGCAATAAGTAGTTCTCATTCTTGAGCTCTACCAGTTGATATGAATTAGATTTTATATGCAGTTGTTGATGGAAATGAGAAAATGCCCGTCTATTGCATCAGTTCGTCGATATCATCATTTTACTCACATAAACGACCAAACTATGAAGCTGAATTTTTAGGACCAGTTTTGAATTTGTTCTCAAAGTTGGAGGAATTTTAGGACGGGATGCGAAATGAGATACATTATCAGTTGGCCGGTACCAAGCGACGCATGATCGACCATGAGGATGATAGGGATGAGTTGCGTATGCATTTTGTCTGGCTTAAAAAGAAGTTTCAGGAAAAAGGACTATAGTTCAACCCTGATGATCTACCTTGGATTGTTCGGCATAATGCGCCAACTACATCTACGCCATAACCTATAGCAACACCTGCAGCAACTACATCATGACTAGAAATAGCAGACAACTCTAGCCCAGTACCCAACATATCACCGTGTGGACCAGAAATGTCGCAGAATAATGATTATGAAACTAGGTTGGATGATCAAGTTTATTACAAACATTTTTTTCAATGCCTTAAACGGTGATTATGGATTTCATTTTTTTTATTCTCTTGATGTATTTAATATATATATGCAGTATATATAGTTGTTTACTGGAGTTAATTAGATTTTTTTTGTTGTGTTATTTGTATATGTTTCTGCAGCAACTGCATCAATCTAGATGTTTTTTAGGATTTTATTTTTTGTGTTTTATGTTATAGTTTCTGCAGAAACTACTGCAAAACAAAAAAAAATAGATTCAGTCGGTGATTACCGACAGAATTGCAACCAAACCGATCAAAATTTTTTATTATCAATTGTCGGTAAAAGGTCACCAAATGGTCGGAAATACTTTTGGAGATCAATTACCGACCAATAATTTTAAAAGATTTTGGTCAGTTTTTGGATGCAATTTTTTCAATAATTACCGACCATTATGAGACCATTTACTGAGAAAGTCCTTTTGGTCGAAATGGTTGGAATTTAGTCGGTAATTATTTGTTGGTGAATGATCGATAAATGTTCATTAAACATCGACCATTTGGAGACCATATACCGACCTAATTATTTTGGTTGGAAAATTGTCAGAATATAGTCGGTAATTATTTGTCGGTAGAGGGTCACTAAATGGTCGATAATTTACTGTAAGACTAATTTTTTGTGGATAAAAAAATTATCGACAAACAAAATTGTGACAAAATATTTTGGTCAGCAAATGGTCAGTATTTGGGTTACCGAACAAAAAACACTGAATTACCGATGACAATAATTGATCGATAAATTTGGTGAATTTTAGTAATGGATACATAAATAGATAGACTAATAAAATGACATATAGATAGACATATAGATAAGAAAATATATAGATAGATTGACAAATAGATAGACAGATGGATAGACAAATAGATATATAGATATATATACATAGTTAGATAGATATATATACAAAAAGATAAACATATTGATAGATAGATCATTAGGTAGATAATTATATATTTAGATAGATAGATATATAGATATACAGATAGATAGTAAGAAAGAAAAAAAATAGATAGAAAGATACATAGATAGATAGATAGTATATCGAGAGATAGTTACATTGATAGATAGGTAGAAATAAATAAATAAATAAACACACACACACACACACACTAATAGATAGATATATATAGATTGATTGATAAATAGATAGACATATGTATAGACAAATATATATATATATATATATATAATTAGACATATAGTTAGATAGATATATAAATAGATAGATAGACATATTTATAGACATATCAAATGGCAGATATTTAGATATATAGATAGATAGATATATAGATATACAGATATTTAGTAATAAAGATAGATAGATAGATATGTAGATAGACAGAAATATAGATAGATAGTTAGACTGATAGATATATGGAAATGTATATATATATATGTATGTATATACACACACATCAAAATATAGACATATAAAAAGATAGATAAATAGAAAAATTGAAATATGAATTGATAAATAGATAGTTAAATAGATAGATAGATAGAAAGATAGTCAGATAGATATACAGGTAAATAGATAGATACATAAATAGATAGAGAGATAGATAGACATATATATAGACATATAGATAGAATGATAGATATATAGATAGATAGACACATAGATAGATATAAAGATTGATAGATAGATAGTTATATAGTAGATAGATAGATAGACATATAGATAGACATATAGATAGACATATAGATAGACACATAAATAGATAGAGAGATAGATAGATAGATAGATAGACTAAAAGATAGACAAATAGACATATAGATAGATATATAGATAGATAGTCAGATAAATAGATAGAAAAGCAAATATATATATAGATATATAGAAATATATATATATATATATATATTTATAGACAGAGATATCGTCAAATATATAGACAGACAGATAGATAGATAGATAGATAGATAGATACACAGATTGATAGATATATCAATAGAAAGATTTATCGATAGGTTGATAGATAGATTGAAAGATAGATTGATAGATGTAAAAAAAAGATTGATATATAGCATGATAGACAAATTATTAGATAGATAGATAGATATATTAATAGATAGATAGATAGAAAGATAGATAGTCAGATTATTCAAAAGATATATTGAAAGATTATTAGATAGATAGATAGATAGATAGACAAAAAGATAGACATATAGATAGATAGAAAGATAGGTAGATAGAAAAATAGATAGATAGATAGATAGACAGATAGATAGATAGAAGATTGGAAGAATGAAACACAGATTGTTAAACATATTGATATATAGATTGATAGACAAATTTATAGACAGATTTTTAGAGATTTTAATACATAGATGATAGAGAGATTGAAATAAAGAAAGAAAGATAGATAGATAGATAGATAAATAAATAGATAGTTTGATTGATTTGTTAGATTGAAAAATAGATAGATAGCCATATAGATCGATAGATAGTTAGTTAGATAAATAGATAAATAGACAGATATATAGAGAGCTAGATATACAAATTTATAGATAGAACGATAATTAGATTAATAGAAAGATTGATAGGTAGATTGTTAGATAGAATAATATAGAGAGTGATAGACAGATTGATAAATATATTGATAGTTAGAATTATAGACAAAATGTTCGAAGGATTGATAGAAACTTTGATAGATAGATTGATAGATATATTGATACACAAATTGATAGAAAGATTGATAGACAAATAAATATACAAATAGATAGACAGATAGATAGACAATAAATAGTCAGATAGATAGATTGATAAAAAGATAGGTAGACAAATAAATATATAGATATATAGATAGATTATTAGATAAACATACAATTAGATATATAGATAGATAGATGTATAGACAAATATATTGACAGATAAATATACAAATAGAAAGATAGATAGATAGATATAAATATTTATAACTAGAAAGATAGATAAAAAAATAAATAGATAGACAGATAGAGAAACAAATAAATAGATAAAGACACACATTTAGATACAAAGAAATAAAGGTAGACAAATAGATAGATAGACAAATAAACAGACAGAGAGACAGACAAATAAACAGACAGAGAGATAGACAAATAAACAGACAGAGAGATAGACAAATAGATAGATAGAAAGATAGAAAAACTTAAAGGAAGAGAGCTAGATTGACAGATTGATAGATATAGAAATAGATAAAAAATTGAAATATATATAGACAGATAGATATACATATAGATTGACAAAATGATAGATAAAAAAATAGACACATAGCTGGACAAATTGATAAATAGATTGATAGATTGCCTGATAAACTGGTAGAAAGAAAGATTGATAAATAAATAGATAGACAGAAAAATGAGGGATAGATCAACAAATTATTAAAAATATAGATTGACAGATAGATAGATAGAAAGTTAGACAGATAGATAGACAAATTGATAGACAGATAGATAAATAAATAAACAGATATATTTATAGATTGATAAATATATAGATAAATAGATTGATAGACAGATAAATAGAGAGATAGATAGATCATAAGATAGACAAATTTTTAAAAATATAGATTGATCGATAAATAGACTTAAAGATAGATAGATAGATAGACAGAAAGATAGATTAATAAAACAAATATATATATATATATATATATATATATATATATATATAGAAAGATTGATAGAATATTAGATTTCTAAATGAATAGAAAGATAGATATGCATATAGTTAGGTAGATAGATAGATAGACAGATAAATAGATAGAAAGATAGATAGATAGATACATAGATAGACACTTAGAAAAATAGAAAAATAAATAGATAGATAGACAAATAATTATATAGATTTATAAATAGATTGAAAGACATAATAATAGACAGATTGAAAGACAAAATCATACACATGCTGATAGATAGATTAATAGACAATGTGATATACAGATAGATAGAAATATACATAAACAAATAGATAGATAGATAAATAGATAAATAGATAGATAGGAATATTGAATATTAGATAGATAAATAAATAAATAGATAGATAGTTACATAGATAGATAAACAGATACATAGACAGACAGATAGATGGATGGATAGATAGATAGATAAATAGATAGATAGATAGACATTTTGATGGGCAGATTGATAGACAAATATATAAATAAAAGATAGATAGACAGAAAGACAAATAGTCAAATATACAGACAAATAAATAGATACACAAAATGAATAGATAGAGAAAAATATTGTTAGATAATTAGACAAATTGTTAGTTAGATTAATAGACAAATTTATATATATTTAGATAGAGAGATTGATTGATTGATTTAAGGCAGATTGAAAGACTGATTGAGGGAATGATTGATAGACAGATTGATAGAATGATAGATAGTTTGATAGATAGATAGATAAATAGATAGTTATACAGATAAATAGAAAGATAGATATAGTGATAGATCTACAAATTATTAGACAGATATATAGACATAAAGATACACATATAGATAGATAGATAGACATATAAAGAGACACATTTATAAACAGATAGATAGATAGATAGAAAAATAAATACATATATAGATAGATAGATAGATAAATAGATATACATATATATATATATATATATAGATTATTAGAATGGAAGATAAACAGATATATAGACATATAGATTGAGAGATAGATAGGTAGTCAGATAGACAAAAAGAATAAAAGAAAGATAGATAGATATATAGACCGATACATAGATAGGCAGATAGATAGTCTAATATATTGAAAGATAAGTAACCAAATAGATACATAGATAAATTAATAGATTGATAGTAAGATAGAATGACAAATACACACACACACACACACACACACACACCAATTGATAGAAAGATAGATAAAGAAATAGATAGATATATAGATATACAGATAGGTAGATATGTAGATATACAAATAGATAGATACATAGATAGATAGATTGATATACACATACATAGACAGATAGATATATAAAAAGAAAGATAAATAGATAGACATATAGATTGATAGATCGATAGACATATAGATATACATATAAATAGAAACATAGATATATAGATAGATAGATATACAGATAGATAGTCAAATAAATAGACACCAATATAGAAAGAAAGATAGATCGATCGATAGATAGATAGATATATAGATAGATAAATAAATAAATAAAAATATAGATATATAGATAGATAGACAAATAGTAGAAAGATAGATAGACACATATATAGATAGACAAATTGACAAAGATATTTAAATATAGATAGACAGATAGATTAATAGATAGATAGACATAGAGATATATAGAAAGTTAGACAGATAGATAGACATATAGATAGGTAGATAGTTAGATATAAAAAAAGATAGATAGATGTATAGAAAGATAAATAGACATATAGATTGATTTTTAGATAGAAAGATATATAGATAGATATAATGTTAAAAAATATATATAGATAGAAAGATATACTAATAGATAAATAGACATATAGATAGATAGATAGATATATAAACATTTAGATAGATAGATAGATAGATAGACAAATAGATATGCATCTTGATAGATAAACAAATAAATGGACATAAAGGTAGCTTATTGATATACAAATAGATACAAAAATATATAAAAAGTTAGTTTGACTGATAGATAGATAGATAGATAGCAAGATAAATAGATAGATAGTTAGTTAGATAGAAAGATAGTTATATAAACAGAAAGATAGACAAATAAATTGATTAATTGATTGATTGATATACAGATAGACATACAAATAGGCAGATAGACAAATAGATAGATAAACACATAGATACATAATAAAATAGATACACAGATAGATAGATAGCCATATAAACATATAGACAGATAGATAAAGAAATTGAAATACAATTTTATCCTAATTTTGATAGAGTGAAAGATTGAAATATAGATAGATATATGGATAGATAGATAGATAGATAGACAGATAAATAGATAGACAGATAGATAGATAGAAAGATAGATAAATAGAAAGATAGTTAGATAGACATATATATATATTAATTAATAAATAGATTGATATACAAATTGATAGATAGATTGATTTATAAATTATTAGATAGTTTAATAAATAGATTGATAGATAGATGGATAGATAGAATGATAGAAAAATAGATAGATATAGAGATAGATATATAAATAAATAGATATATAGATAGATAAATAGACAGATAGATACAAGAGAAATAAAGGAAGATATATAGATAGATAGAAAGCAGAAAGAAAGATAGATAGATAGTAACATAGATAGAAAAATGGATAGAAAAATAGGCAAATAGTTTGATAGATAGAAAGACAAACAAATAGATAAATAGATAATAGATAGATTGATTGATAAATAGATAGACAGATTGATAGTTAAATTAATAGACTAATTGATAAAAAGAGAGAAAGATAGATAGATAGATAAACATATTTATCGATACATAATAGACAAATAGATAGATAGATAAATCGATCGATCGATAGATTATTATATAGATCAATATAAAAATAGAAAGATAGATAGAAATACAAATAGATAGACAGACAGACAGATAGATATATAGATACATAGATAGATTGTTAGATAAATAGATAGATAAATTGACAAATAGATATAAATATATATATATATAGATAATGAGATAGATACATAAATAGATAGATAGACAGATAAAAACAAAGATAAATAGACAGATAGATATATAGATTGATAGAAAGATAGATATATTGAATGATAGATAGATGGATATAGATACAAATAGACCGATTGAAAGATAGTGAGATAGACAATTAGATAGACACAAAGATAGACAAATAGATAGATAGATATTTAGATGCATAGATAGATAGATAAATAGATACATTAGATATTTAGATAGATTGATATATAGATAGACATATTGTTAGACAGATATATATATATATATAAAGATAGATAGCTATACAAATAGATAGATAGTCAAATGAATAGATAGAAATAAATAGATAGATATATAGATAGATACACATATAGATAGATTATTAGATAGACATATAAATAGATAGATAGATAGACAGATTAGTAGATAAATATACATATTAATAGATGCATAGATATATAGTTAGATATACAGATAGATAGATAGATAGACAAATAGATAGGCAAATTAATAGACAAATAAATAGAAAAATAAATAGATAGATAAATTATTAAACAAGCAGGCAAATAGATTTATAGTTAGACAGATTAATTTATAAATTGATTCATAGATTGATAGATAGATAATTAGACAAATAAATAGTTAGATAGATAGATTAATTAATAGACATATAGATAGACAGACAGATAGACATATTGATATATAAAATGATCAGATAGTTATATAGACAAGTAGATAGATCAATATATATATATATGGTAAAAAAGATAGGCAGATAGATAGATAGATAAATAGATAAAAAGATATATAGATAGATAGATACACAAATAGTTAAACTAGTAGATAGACACACATTTATATAAATAAATAAATAAATAAATATATATATATATATATATATATATATATATATCAAAAGTTCGAAAGATAGATCGATAGATTAATAGATATCTAGATAGGTATACAAATAAATAGATAGATAGATAGACAAATAGATAGATAGAAAAATATATAGATAGAGAGATACACAGAAATATAATCATATAGATAGATGTATAGATAGATAGATAGATAGAAAGATAGAAAGATAGATTGACATATAGATAAACAAATAGATAGACAGATAGATAGACTCATAGATAAACTATTAATAGACAAACATATAGATAGATAGATAGACACATAGATAGACATATAGAATTATAGATAGATTGATTGATTAATTGATTGATTGACAAATTGAAAGAAAGATTGATAGACATATTGATTAACAAATACAAATTGATAGATATATAGATAAATTTATAGACATTTAGATAGATAAATAGATAGATCGATAAATATATAGATAGATATACATATAGATATAGATAGATATATATATTATTAGATAGATATAAAGATATATATATATATATAGAATGAAATACTAATTGATACATAAATTGAAATAAAGATTGATAGACAAATTGATACGTATTTTGATTTATAGATTGTTTAAAGATACAAAGATAGAAAGGTAGATAGATTAATTGATAGATTGATTAACAGATAGATATATAAAATTAATTACAGTTCAAAAGATAGAATGATAGGTATTTCTTATAAACAGATTGATAGACAGATTGATATATAGATATAATAAACAAATTAATAGATAAAATGATAAATAGATTGATAGAAAGAATGATATTTAGTTTTATATATAGATTGATATAGAGATTGATAGATAGATAAATAGATATATTGATAGAAAGATAGATAGACAAATAAATAGTCAGATAGATAGATAGATAGACAAAAAGATAGATTGATATATAGATAAATAGATAGATAAACAGAAAGATAGTCAAAAAGAAAGATATAAAGATAGATAGATAAATAGATATACAGACATATAGATAGTCAAATTAATAGATAGTTAGATAATAAATAAATAAATAGATATACAAATAGATAGACAGATAGATAGAAAAATAGATTGACAGATATATAAATAGAGAGACAAGTAGAAAGATGGATAGATAGAAAGATAGTTAAATTTATAGATAGAATGGTATATATATTGATAGAAATATTAATAGATAGATTGATTTAGAGATTGATTGTAGATTGAGAGAGAGATATATAAACAAATAGTTCAAAAAATAGATAGATATATAGATATATATATATACAGATAAATAGAAAGATAGAAAGATAGAAAATTTATACATAAATAGTTAGATTTATAGACAATATGATATATAGATTGATAGATAGATCTATAGATAGATTATAGATAGTTGGATAGAGTGATTGATTGATAGATTTTAATCAATCAATCAATCTACATTGAGAGATAGATCATTTAAAAATATAGATTGGCAAATAAATAAACATATTGATAGATAGACATATAGACATAAAGATACATAAATATATCAACATATACATAGATAGATAGTGAGATAGATAGATAGACAAATAGATATACAAATAAATAAATAGATATATAGATAGATAGATAGATAGACAGATAGATAGAAAATAGATACATAGATAGATAGATAGATATGAATATAGATAGATAGATAGATAGACATATAGATAGATAGATAGATAGTCACATAAATAGATAGATTGATAGATTGATAGATAGACAAATAATTAGATAGATAGATAGGAAAATAGAAAGATAGAAAGACTAATAGAAAGAAAGTCAAATAAATAGACAGATGAATATATATATAGAAAGTTAATTCGATAGATAGGTAGATATTCTGATAGAAAGATAGATAGGCATATAGATATATAGGCAAATAGATATATAGACAAATAGATGTTAGACAGATAGATAGTCATATAGATAGAAAGATAGATATACAGACAAATAGAAAGAGAGATAGATAGACAGAAGATAGATAGATAAATAGATAATAGATAGATCGATAGATATACAAATAGATAGAAAAAATAGATAGTCAAAGAGATAGTCAAATATTAGACACAAGATAGACTTTTATATAGATAGATATTCAAGAATATAAAAAGTTGCCTAAAAAGATAGATAGGCATATTGAAATATAGCTAGATATAAA
>JAREIK010002718.1:0-31042 GCA_029783825.1 Sapria himalayana
TCAATAGACAGAAAGATAAATAATAGATAAGATTGGAAAGATAGACAAATAGAGAAATAGATAAATATAAGATAGGCATATGGACAGATAAATATTTAGACTAATAGACATATAAATAGAAAGACTTAAAGATAGATTGATAGACAAATAGCTCGATAGATAATGTGATTTGCACATAGATTAATAATAAAAATAGATAGATAAGTAGATAGAATGATAGAGAGATATGAATTAAACATTTTAACATATAGATAGATAGAAATATAGACATTTAGACAAATTGACAAATAAATAGACTGATAGATAGATAGACAGATCGATAGAATGAATGATTGATATATAGAAAGATAGAGAACTTCATAGATAGAAGATAGATAGATAAATAGGTAGACAAATTGATAGAACAAATAGATAGATAGATCATTAGATAGATACATAGATAGAGAAATACATAGAAAGATAGATAGCTAGATAGATAGATAAAAAGATAGAAATATAGAAAGACAGAAAGAAAGAAAGAAAGATTGATTGATTGATTGAGACATTGATAGATAGACAGAAAATAGATAGGTAGATAGGCAAATAGATAGAAATATATATATATATATATATAGATATACTTATACATAGATAGATAGATAGATAAAAAGTTTGATAAATAGACATATAGATAGACAGAAAGATATATATAAAAATAGATAGAAAATAGATATAAAAAGTTTGATAGATATTGATAGATAGATAGATAGATAAAATAGATAAATAGATATACTGATAAACATATAGACTAATATACACTTAGACACTGATAGAAAGATAGATATATAAATAGATAGCAGATAAATAGATAAATAGATAGATATACGAATAGATAATTAGATAGATATATAGATTGATAGAAAGATAGATTGATTGATAGGTAAGTTGATTATATAGATAAATAGATAGATAAAATTATAGATAAAGAAAGAAAACAAATAACATATAGATAGATACACTGATAGAAAGATGGATAGATAGACAGATAGATCGATAGATAATGAGACAGATTGATAGATAATATGATTGATAGATAGAAAAATAAAGATAAATGATTTGATAGAGATAAACATAAAATTGGTAGATAGATAGACATAATAAAGATAAAAGATAGATAGATATATATATATATATAATAATAAATATAACATATATAAAATATATATATATATATATATATATAGAAAGATAGAAAGATAGATAGACAGAAGATAGAATGATAAATCGATAGACATATAGTTTGATGATAGAAGGATAAAAGACAGATAGATAGACTAATAGAAAGACAGATAAACATATATATAGATAGATTGATAGAAGATTATAATTTATAGATAAATATACATATAGAGAGATACATAATAAACAAATTTATAGATTGATAGATAGACAAATAGAGTTATAGATAGATATAAAAATATGAATATAGACAGATATTATATATATATATATAATATATATATATATATATATATATATATATACATATAGACATATTGACAGATATAAAGAAGATATAATAATAAACATATAGATTGATTGATAGATCGACAGATAGATAGATAGACAGATACTCAGATATATAGATAGTCAGATAGATAGTTAGTATAGATGTAAATAGACTGAGGACAGATAGACAATAGATAGTCAAATAATCTATAAAAAGATAGATAGATAGACAAATATACAGATAGATATATAGATATAAGATAGAATCAGAGATAGATAAATAGATAAAATGATAGAGAGATAGACAGATATAAAGATAGACAGAGAGATAGATAGATAAATTTAAACACATTTACAGATAGATAATAGCATATAGAACAGAAAGACAAATGGATATTAGAAAAGTTAGATAGGTTGACAAATATATAGATATGCATATAGACAGATAGACATATATACAAATAAATAGAAAGATAAATATTATAGTAGATAGATTATACTTATAGATAGATAGATACATAATTGATAGCTAGATAGAAAGACGATAGACTTGTCGACATAACGCTAGAGATAGATAGACCGATAGATAGCTAAATCGCTAGCTAGATATATAGAACAGATAGACAAATAATATAAATACATAGTTATTAGACACATAGAAGATAGATATATATATAGATAACTAATAGCTACAAAATGAGATAGACATAATTAAGATAGATATATAGATCGATAGACATATAAAAAATCGATTGATAGACATACAAACAGATAGCTATCAGAGAATATAAAATAAGTAGGATTGAATTTACAATACAAACAGACTGATTATCTAGCTATATACAAAGATATATGATAGGTAAGTAGATAAATTCTTAATTGATAGAATTATAGAAAGAATGACGATAACTTTATAAATAGATAGATAGATCGAAAGATATATAGCATAGATAGATAGACAAATATACAAATAGATGGATATACCACATAGATTGACATACAAATTGACAGATAGTCAGGTAGATTCGCAGATATAAAGATAGACAAATTGATTGATTGATTGATAGGCAGATAGATAGACAAATATAAAGATAAAAAGATAGATAGATATAAAGATATCAAGATATATAGATAGACAAATTGATTGACGGATAAATAGATAGATAGATCGTCTGACAGATAGATTGATACATTGACAAATTGATAGATAGTCATATAGATAGATTAGCAAATTGAAAGATAGAGAATTTGAAAGATAGAAAGATAGATAGATAAATAGGTAGATAAAAAAACCGACAGATAGATAGATTTATTAATAGATAGTGAGATAGATTAACATATAGATAGACACTTAGATAGATAGACATATATATATATATATATTGATTGATTGATAATTATATTGATAGATAGACATATAAATAGATAGACATATTAGACAAATAGATAGATAAACATTAAGATAGATAGATAGATAGATAGACATATATATAGATATACAAATATATACATAAAGATATATACAGATAGATAGACAATAGATAGATAGACTGATAGATAGAAAGACAAATACACTAATAGACAGATAGATAGATTGTTTTAGATTGATAGATAAATAATAGATAAATAGACAGAAATACAGACAGATAGATAGATAGATCGATAGATAGATATACAAATAAATATAGATATTATTTGATAGTGGGATAAATAGATAGATATATATATATATATATATATATAGATAGAAAAATCGATAGATAGACAGATAGGACACAGACAACATATATATAGATAGATAGGTATATAGATAGATAGGTTGACTTGTAGACAAGTAGACAGGTAGACAGTAGACAAATAGATACATAGATACATAGATCGATATATAGATAGAAAGATAGTTAAATAGAAATATAGAATGATAGATGATAGACAAATATAGAAATAGACCGACTGATAGAAATACAGATAATTTATAGATATGTATATACATATAGAGAGATTTATAGAAAGATAATAGATAGAATTATATATAATTTATAGATATATATACATATAAAAATATATATAAATAGACAAATAGACAAATTTATTGATTTATAGATTTATAGACCGACAAATAAATAGATAATTCGATATAAAGATAGACATATCGATAGATAGATATATAGACATATAGATATATAGACATATAGACATATAAACATATTGACAGATAGATGGATAGATATATAAACAAATAAACATATAGATTGATTGACAAATCTACGGATTGACATATAAACATATATAAAGATACATAGATAGACGGATAGATAGATAAAATAGACAAACAGATAGAAAGATAGATATATAGAAAGGCATATAGTTAGATATATATATATATATACAAATATATAAATAGATAACTAGAGAAATAGAAAGATATACAAATAGAAATATAGATAGATAGACAGATAACAGATATATAGATAGATAGATAAATAGACAGATAGATACATAAATAGACAGATAGATAGATATACATATTGATAGACTGATAGACAAGTAGATAGGTAGACAAGTAGATAGATTGATAAATAGAATGATAGAATGATTGTCAGATAGAAAAGATTGTTACATAGTTAGATAGAAAGATAGAAATAGATATATATAAATATTTGTCGATAGAAAGATAGATATTTGAATAATTATATAGTTAGATAGTTAGATAGATTGATTAAGAGATTGATAGATAGATAGACAAATAGATAGAAAAACAAATAGACTGATAGGCCAATAGACAAAGACACAATTAATATAGATAGATAAATATACAAATAGACAGATAAATAAATAGATATATATATATATAGATAGATTGATAGATTAATAAACAAATAGGTGGTTAGATAGATAGAAAAATAGATAGATAGATAGATAGTCATATAGACAGATAAACAAATAAACATATAAATAGATAGACAAACAGATAGATAGTCAAATAAAAAATTACAGATAGATAGATACATATATTGATATATATATATATAGATTGTCATATAGATATATAAACATATAGAGAGATAGACTGATAGACAAATAGACTGATAGAAAGATAGATATATAGAAAGATAAACATATAGATAGATAGACATATAGAGCGATAGAAAGATAGATATATAGATAGAAAGATAAATAGACAGATAGATACATAAATACATAGATATATAAATAGAGAGATAGATAGATTTATAGATAGATAGATAGACAGATAGTCAGATAGACAGATAGGTAAGTAGATAAATAGAGTAATAGATAGAGAGACAGATAAATATAAATATATATATATATATATATATATATATATATATATATATAGACAAATAGATTGACAGACATATAGATAGATAGATAGATAGAGTGATTGAAATATAATTAGATAGATAGTATGGTAGATAGAAAGAAACACAGCTAGTCATATGATAGATAGATTGATAGACATATAGATAAATAGACAGATTGATAGATTGATAGATTGATAGATTGACAGAGAGATATATAGATAGATTGATAGATGAACAAATAGACATATTGGTAGATATATAAATTGATAGAAAATGATATAGACAAAAAGATAGATAAACAAATAGATAGATAGTAGATAGTAGATAGTAGATAGTAGATAGTAGATAGATAGAAAGATAGATAGATATATAGAAAGATAGACAGATAGATAAAAAGACAAAAATATAGATAAAAAGATTGAAAGATAGACACGTAGTCAATTAGATAGTTAGAGAGATAGACAAATAAAGAGATAGATAGTTAGGTTAATTGGTTGACAATTATCAGATAGATAAATAGAGAGATATATTAATAGATATTTAGATAGATAGATAGTTAGATAAACAAATAGATAGATAGACTGATAGACTAAAAGATTGATAGACAGATAGATAGTCAAATAGACTAATAAAAAAATAGACAGATATACAAATATATAGATAGACAGATAGTTAGATAGATAGATAGATAGATAAAAGATAGAATCAGAGATAGATAGATAGATAAAGAGATAGAAAGATAGACAAATGTTTAGATTGGTAGAGAGATAGATAGATTTAAAAATTCACAGATAGATAATAAGAATATAGACAGAGAGACAAATAGAAAGTTAGACAAGTTAGGTAGGTGGACAAATAGGTAGTAAGATAGAAAAATAGATAGTTAGATAGGTAGATAAATAGATAAACTGATAGATAGATACACAGATAGACATATAGATAGCTAGACATATATTCAAATAAATAGAAAGATAGATATTATTGATAGATAGATATATATACATATAGATAGATTAATAGATAGATAGAAAGATAGATAGACTTATATACATAAAGATAGAGATAGATAGATAGATAAATAGATAGATAGATAAATAGATAGACAAATATAAAGATAAACAAATAGATAGATACGTAGATATATTCATAGAAAGATTGATTGATAGACAGATATATAAATAGATATATAATTAGATAATAGATAGATAGATAGATAGACATATAAAATAATAGATTGATAGACAGACAAATTGAAAGACAGATAGATAGATAGTTACAAAGATATATAGATAGGTAAGTAGATAAATTGATAGATAAAGTTATAGGCAAAATCATCGATAACCCTATAACAGATAGATAGATAGATATATATATATATATATATATATATATATAAACATACATAGATATATTGATAGACTGATAGATATAAATTAGATAGATAGAAAAATATACAAATATATTGATATACACATAGATATACATACAGATTGACCGATAGTCAATTAGATTGGCAGATATATAGATAGACAAATTGATAGAAAGATAAGTAGATAGTTAGATAGATATAAAGATAGATAGAAAGATGGAGAGATAAAAAGATAAAAAGATAAAAAGATAGATAGATAGACAAATCGATTAACCGATAGATAGATATATAGATAGATAGATCGATAGATAAATAGATTGACAAATCGACAAATAGTCATATAGATAGATTTGTAGATTTAATGATCGAGAATTTGAAAGATAGATAGAAAAATAAATAGTTAGATAGTCAGACAGATAGACAGATAGATTTATTGATATATAGTGAGATATATAGACATATAGATAGATTGTTAGATAGATAGACAAATAGATATATAAATAGATAGATAGATTGATAGATAGATATATAGAAAGATTGATAGATAGATATATAGATAGATAGGTAGATAAAAATATAGATAGATTAGACAAATAGATAGATAGACATAAAGATAGATAAATAGATAAATAGATAAATAAATAGACATAGTCATATACACATATAGATTGATAGATAGATAGACAAATATATAGATAAACAAATAGACACATAATGATATATATAGATAGATAGACACATAGATAGACAAATATACTAATATACAAATAAAAAGATTTTTAGATTGATAGATAAATAAAGAGATAAATAGATAGAAAGATAGATAAAAAGATAGATCGATAGATAGATATAAAAATAAATATAGATATTAATTGACAGATAGATAAATAGACAAATATATATATATATATATATATATATATATATATATATATATAGACAGATAAAAAATTAGATATATAGATAGATAGATAGATAGATAGATAGATAGATAGGTATATATATAGATAGGTTGACATGTATTAAAGTAGACTAGTAGACATGTAGACAAAGAGATACATAAATACATAGATCGATATATAGATAGATAGATAGAAAAAACATATAGATAGATAGATAGATAGATAAGCAAGTAGATAGTTAGATAAATAGATAAATATATATATATATATAATGATATAATGATATACATATATCAAATAAACATATAGACATATAGAGAGATTTATAGATCAATAGTTAGATAGATAGACTGATAGATAGATAGATAGACAAATAAAGAGATATACAAATAGTCAGATAGATTGATAGACATATAGAGAGACAGACAGATTGATAAATAGTCATATAGATAGATTGATAGATATAAACATAGACAAATAGATAGATAGATAAATAGGTAGACAGATAGATAGACAGATAATTATATAGATAGATAGTTGGATAAATAGATAGATAGATAGAATGATACATAGATAGATAGAAAGATAGATAGATATACAGATAGACAAAAAATAAAGACTATAAAAAAATTCTCAAATAGCAAGGAAAATTTCCCTAGCTTATTGGGCTTATCCCGTCACTAAAATAGATTAACAATAGATTTATGATGCAAATTATCACAAGCTAATGAGCTTTTCACAAAATTTTAGCAATAAAAAACTTTCCTAGAAAATTTTTGAACGACGGAAATTCCCTACTAATTATATTTTTTCCTTGCTAATTTTGATCATAATTAAGAGTAGTAATTAATATTTTTCGAATAAATAAATAAATATATATATATATATATAATTTGCTAGCTAAATTAGCAAAGGAAAAATCCCTAGTTATTTTCATTCCAAAACTATTTTCATAATTTTTTTCTTTTACAAAAGATTTTTAATTACATATATTTACCTTTTATATTAAATTGAAAAAAACATATCCTATAAACTGTTATTTATAATTAACAAAAAGTAAAATTAGTTAATAAATTATTCTGATACAATAGTTACATAGTTAAAATAAAAACATAACATAGGTATATAATCTTTTAAAACTAAATTATCATCCTCATCATTAACTAGTACATTTGTGCTAGGCTCTCTGGTGTGGGTACACTTCCGGAACTCGGAGTGCTATCTGTCTTGTCAAGGCTACTTATTGTGACTCCATATAGGTCATCTACTATTGCATTACATTCTTCATTTCTTTCATCTCATCATTCAATTCTTTCATTTCCTACTTTTCTTCCTTCAAAAAAGTTATGTGAAGATCCATAAAACTTCAACAGGCTTAGAAGTACCTGTCATACATTTTTCAATGAGTTACTGTGATAAAATAGAAAATAAAAAATTTATGCTAGATATAAATAAATTAAATATTATATTTTTCATTACACACTTAACTCTCAACATTTAGTGTAGTAGTCAAATAGTTATGGAACCACCAAAGTAGTGGCCACTTTCATAACAACTATATAGTTTTTACTCACATGATTCTACATGGAAAATCATTTTCTTTGATACATATAAAAAAACCCAATGAGCACAAGCTACATTTTGCACACACTACACAATGGATGCATCAAATATTCACATGGTACACGTCCTATACATCAAGCACACGTGCAAGTTCATTACACCACATACACACTGTGCACTTCCAGGTAGTTATGCACCATGGCTAAGCATCTATGGGACCATATCTCATGGCATTGCTGTTCACTGGACCATGCACCCATTAACAGCATATGCTTGCAAAATAAATCAAACTCTGATAAGAAATTTTAGAAACACCTTTTGCCGCATCTTCTGTAATCTCGAGCCGCTTGATCCGATTGATAATTTCTCTATTTGTGAATTGGCCTATCAATGTTACATACATTAATGACTGCCTCAGTTGATATCATTGTACTTTATATAAGATTTGAGTTACCATAAATATGCTCCTTCAATGTTCCATTGTGCATGAACTCATAAACAAGCATACTGCCTCCCTTATGAAAATACCCAATGAATTGCACTAATTTTCTATGATGTATTCTTGTAAGTAGAGTCATCTATAAGAGATGCAGAAATGGTCCAAACAACAATTAGTAGCTACAATTTTTTATAAGAATAATGAAGATATTTTAGCATTGTGCGTTAACCTCGCAGTTATCATGGAATAAAAAATAATATATGATTATGTTTTTTTTGTTTGAGATATGTTTCTAATTTGTATATAGTTCAGTCAATGAGCTACTCATAGTGTTAAGGTGCTCCAATCTCATAGGTTATATTTATTCACGCATCATGGTTAATAAAGTTGCATTATTTCATTTTTACTTACTAACATGATATCAAAGACCCAGACCACTAGAACTTTAAGAAAATTAAATAAAAAGAATTTTTTTAGAGAAAGAAATAGTGAAAAGTTAGTTAAGAGAAGTCATTGTTAAGCATGTTGTTCAAACCATAAAAAAGCCTAAGGGTAAAAACTATAAAAAATAGGAGAATTATCAAAGGTGTAAACTTATTCCATGGAAGATTTTCTTAGGAAAGTGTTATGAAATATGAGTGCAAGAAAAATCATTATTCATATCCTATTTTTATCATTTATTATAAATTAAAGTTGAATGAAACATAAAAAGAAGCCCATGAACACATGATATTCATCCATTATATGCACGAAAATGAATAGAAAGAGTACATTAGTTTGCATAAAACATGTAAAACATTTTAATGATGATTTCTCCATCAGGTGGATTGTGTTAAGGATGTTAGACTTGTTCATCTCCATGATGCACCATTCATGACCATATCATCCAACATAAAATGTGCCTTTTCCAAATGAAACATCACTTCAAAAAAAAGTCTAAATATGTATTCATATATTTAAATCATATATTTGTTTATAAGTTTGTATACATTTATGTATAACTACTTTTAACTACTTGTATTAATATCTCTATATATAACAATATGTTTAGCTATATATAACTCTATTTTTAACTAAATATACTATAGGTATAAAACATATAACTATAAATAATTGTCTTTGACTATATGTATAACTAAAAAAACATTATACATAACTATATTTAAATATATAATTAACAAAATATATTTAATATACATTTTAATAAATTAGTATATAAAAATACATATAACTACATGTATAAATATTTATTATATCGATACCTATACATAACTATAAGTATAAATATATAAAATTATATGAAAAAATATATATACCTACATGAATAAATATAAGTATAATTATATATGTAACTATATATATAACCACATATAACTATATTTATAATTACATGTTAAACAACATACAACACTATGTTTAACTATATGTGTTTAACTATATATAAATAATTGTATAACTATGTTACAATATATATAATTAAATATAACTATATTTGTAACTATGTATACATATATGTATACATATATGTAAATCTATATATTTGTTTATAACTTTATATATATTTATGTATAACTACTTATAACTACTTGTATGAATATATCTATATATATAACTATATGTTTAGCTATATATAACTCTATTTTTAACAATATATACTATAGGTATAAGAACATATAACTATAAATAATTTTCTTTGACTACATGTATAACTATAAACATATTATACATAACTTTATTAAAATATATAATTAACATATATTTAATATATATTTTTATATATTAGTATATAAAAATGTATTTTACTATATCTATACCTATAGATAACTATAAGTATACATATATAAAATTATATGAAAAATATGTATGCCTACATGTTTAAATATAAGTATATCTATATGTGTAACTATATGTATATATGTAACTATATTTATAATTACATGTATAACAACATACAACATTATGTTTAATTACATGCTGTATATGTAATTTGTTTGTATGCCCAAATATTTTTTCTATTTTAATATTTTCATGTAAGTGCAGCAAAGGAAATATTAAGAGGCCTTGGATGTAGCAGTAGCACAATAACGGAGGTCCCGCTGTCCGATCAGCGGGCCAAAATTTTTGGAGTAGAGCCTGACCCATCCCATGATCTAACCTGCTCCGGTTAAATAAACTGAGAGAATTTTTAATATAAAATGTTTTGTAATTTTATTTTCAGGTGGCTGTTTTTGGACTAGTGGAACTGTTCATCATCTCTCTCTCTCTTCTCTCTGCATGATTTATCACGACTATTCTGTGTGCTGCATACTGTAAGACAATTTCTACTAGTTTAATCAGAAATACATAAGCATTTTCTGGTGGATGTAGCTAGTCCTACTGAGCCACTAGCGACCCACGTTATTTTAGGTGTTTATTTCTCATTTTTTTTTGATTCTGTCGTGGATGGTTACTGGATTGGATATATATATTGCTTGTTTTCTGTTGTTTCTGTTGTTTCTGTATCTTAATCTCACTACCGTGTAAGCTCAATTGCCCAACACTACATGTGTATAACTATATATAAATATTTGTATAACTATGTAACACTTTATATAATTAAATAAAACTATATTTGTAACTATGTATACATAAATATATAAATATATGTAAATCTATATTTTTTTTATAACATTGCATACATTTATGTATAACTACTTATAACTACTTGTATGAATATATCTATATACAACTATATGTTTAACTATATATAACTATATTTTTAATTATATATACTATAGGTATAATAACATATAACTATAAATAATTGTCTTTGACTACATGTATAACTAAAAAATATTATACATAACTATATTTAAAAATATAATTAACAACATATATTTAATATACATTTTTATATATTAGTATTTAAAAATGTATTTTACTATATCTATACCTATAGATTACTATATGTATAAATATATAAAATTATATGAACGAATAAATATACCTACATGTATAAATATAAGTATAACTATATGTGTAACTACATGTATAACCACATGTAACGCTATTTATAATTTCATGTATAACAACATTTTCGACATTATGTTTAACTATATGTGTATATCTATTTATAATTATTTGTATAACTATATAAAACTCTATATAATTAAATATAACTAAATGTGGCATTATTTCTTATCTTGATAATATTTTTGTAGCTCATGGAGTTTGAAGTTACAACCTCCAAGGAGGCTTACTTTTATCTCAAGATTCAATGTATCGAGCGTTTTGTTTTTGATGTGTCAATATGTATATATACATATTTAATTAATGTTTATAATATATATATAAAATTACTTATTTATTTATTTATTTACATAGTTATATATATATATATATATATATATATATATATATATATATATATATATATATATATATATATATTGTTTTTTGTGTGTAGGTATATATATTTTATTGAACACGTGGAATAATCTTAAAAAATATAGATTAATACTCAAGCTCATTTAAATTCATTGAAAAAAATGGAGACATGAATATTAACAAACAAATCAAGCATCATTGAACTTGATTGAATTTTAATTTTACCCATTTATTCATATTAAAAATTTGTTACATTTTAAAAAAATGTTTATTAAATAAAATTAAATATAAATCATAAATATATATGGAATACATTTGTATATCTTCAGAATGCATCAAAACACTTTGTTTTTGTTATTATAATTGAATTTTGAGTATTAATACATATTATTACTAATAAATGAGAGTTGTTAAAATATTATCATATGCTTATTTAAATAATATTGTAAAGCATTGGAATACAACAAAAATATTATTTTATCATTTTTATTTTATAGTTTCAAATTAAAATTAATTAACATTAAACATTTTTATTGCGATTGTCAACAAGACCCTTCCATTTGCTAAGGGTGTGTTTTGATTTTGATGTTTGTTATTACAAAATTCTTATTTTAGCTTAACTATTACCATATATTGCATTTTCCATTGAAATTATATAATAGATATTTATGTCAAAATAATATTGTGTAAAGTGAAGTTATTATCACAATAATATAAATGACAGAAAATCCTCCTCATGCACACAATATTAATCTGGACGTTCGTAGTAAATCATTACAAGTTTTAAAATCATTAATTACTAGTATATAAGTGATGGTCATATCTTTAATTTTGTGAAATTAATAATCTCTCATTTTTCGTATTGATTAGGTATTAATTGAGGTGTATGTAAGTTTTCTTAACCAAACTATCTTTTGATTGTAGGTTTCCACAAAATAATTATAGTGTTAATGTCTATAATTATTTGTATCTCTAATTTGTTTAAATTTGTAAGGCTAGAAATCTATAATTGTAGCTTGCTTCACATCTATGTTTTCTAGTTGAATACTTTGTATGATATGTTTTCAAGTCCAAATATGTTTTCATTCATGTCTGAATTCTTAATTAATTCATTTTCCAAGAGTTCTTGGAATTGAATCTCCATTCCATTATTTTATTCTTTTTTTATTATTTTAAAATTAAAAGATTGAGTTGAATCATAATAAAAATTGTGCTATTTGATCTTCATTGAGAAGTGAGAAGCTTATTCCTTCAAATTTTCAATTTATTTCTTTTTGCTTTCCTTTCTTGTCCATTCACATATTTTACTCCATTCATCTAGTAATAGTATGATATCTATTAATCTTTACCATGCTAAAAAATGCTTTATTTATTAAAGCATATTCTGCAAATATATTACCTCGATATTTAAAATATCTAATATTTAAATATTCATTTTTAAGTAATTTTATTTAATTATTAGTATATTTTTAAGTAATTATATGTTTTATTCAAAATAATAATTGAGAATTATTCGTTGCAAATAAAATAGGCAAATTGTGTTCAGATCATCAGTGGATGTACAAAAGATTTATGAATGTAATTTTGAATTAATTTTCTTTGAGGAGTCTTGAAACTTTCATCAACTTTGTGGGTAGTCAATCAAGATGGATGGATGGAGAAAAAATTAAGTATCCATGTAAGAACCACAAGTTTCAGAATATCCGATTTCATGATGTAAACACTCTAAGATATCATTTAGCTAAATATGGCTTTATACCAAATTATTTTGTTTGGATTTATTATGGGGAAAGTACAATCGCTCTGATCATTGATCAAAATTAGGGTACTAAATTATTTGCATGTGGTGAAGAAGCATCATACACATACCATAGAATGGTCATGGAAGCTACTGGTGATGACTTCAATTTGGATTACATGGATGAACCACCAAAACCTGAAGCTTAGAAATTTTATTAAATACTTAAAGCTACAAATAATGAGTTGTGGCATGGTTATAAAACACATTCGCAATTGTCACTTGTGGTTCGACTTATGAGCATGAAATTACAAAATCATATGTCTGAGAAATTATTTGATCAGGTGACATAACTAATAAAGTAGATTGTTTTGGAATATAATTTGGTCACTAACAACTTTTACAACACTAAGAAGTTAGTACGAGGCATGAGTCTACTAGTATAAAAAATTGATTGTTGTTTCAATGGATGTATGTATATATTGGGGTGGTCAAAGTAATGTTAATAGCTTTAAGTTTTGTGATCATCTTTGGTTAAAGAAGGCACCTTGTGTTATAGATATGTGACAAAAGATGAAAGCATTTAAGAAGATGTATTACTTTCATTTACTTTTTCGATTATAGAGACTATATGCATTAAATGCTAAAGCAAATGATATGAGGTGATATTCTGAACATGAGATTGAAGAAGGGGTGATGTTTCTTCCATTAGATTCACTTTTTTGAAAGTATTCTAGTCATATACATCAAGATTTTGCTGCTAAAAGTCGAAATGTGAGATTAGGTCTCTACACTGATTGATTTCAGCCATTTGGCCAATCTAGACAATAGTATTCAACATGGCCAGTGATAGTGACACTTTATAATTTATATCTGTGGTTGTGTATGTAGGAGCAATATGTGTTTTTGACAATATTGGTTCAAGGGCCAAAAAATCTGAAATACATGCTAGATGTTTTCTTATAGCTTCTTATAGTAGTGTTAAATTATTTTTGGGATGTTGGCGTAAATACAAATGAAATCTCAAAGAATAAAATTTTATTAAACCGGCAGCCCTTATGAGGACAGTAAGTGACTTTCCATCATATTAAATGTTGTCTGGTTGAAGTATTGCAAGACAATTTGCATGCCCGTATTGCATGAAAAAGTCCGATGCATTTAATCTCAAATTCAGTAGTAATTAGTTATGGTTTTAATAATCATCATAATTTTCTACCTATGAATCATTCATTCCCAGAAATAGAAATGCATTTTGAAAAAATACATTTGTGATAACAGTTGCACAAGCTATTCATTCTAAAGATGATATTTTGGCAAAGATTCATAGTTTACGTATGAAGAAGCTAACTAAAAAAAAGCTATTGAAACTAATGGACCAATATGCAAAATATTTGGA
Organism: Sapria himalayana; assembly: GCA_029783825.1. Lineage (NCBI taxonomy): Eukaryota > Viridiplantae > Streptophyta > Magnoliopsida > Malpighiales > Rafflesiaceae > Sapria > Sapria himalayana. The sequence goes on from JAREIK010002718.1 coordinate 15,588, forward strand.
TGGAGGAAATGCGATATATTTTTGGACATGCCCTAATGGATGTCCAAATTAGTTCCTAATAACTTGGATGTAATGCATATTTTAAAAATATATTTGACAATATTTTCAACATTATCCTTTATGTAGATAGAAAAACAAAAGACACTTTAAAATCATGACAAGAGCTGAATGATTAATGTCAACATCCTGATTTAAACTGATGAGGCAACAGGTAAATTCTTTAAAGCTTGTTATACCCTTGATAATAGGCAAGAAAGATATTATGTGAATGGCTTAAAATTTTGATATTTTATGATGGATATGTGTAAAATATGGGTAGATGTGTGGATATGAAGAATCTTTAGTAATTTGGAATGAAAAGCCACAACTATCATGTATTTATGCAAAGATTAAGAACAATTGTATTCCGTGAATCACTTACCCTTTGTGTTTGGAAGGTCCTTACAAAATTTAGTTTGTTCTTCAAATAGCTTACTACAACCACAATCAAAATAGATAACATTGTGAGGCTGGAGAATGACATACCACTTATTCTTTATAAGCTTGAACAAATATTCCCACAGAGTTTCTTTTACTCAGTGGAGCATTTTCCGATTCATTTGGCATATGAAGCCAGGATAGCAGGGCTAGTACAATATAGGTGGATTTATCCTTTTGAAAGGTAAATACATATAAGTAGCCATGTTTTATTATTTCAAATATAAAGTAATATTGTAATTTAATATAATTGAAACCTACCATTTTTATTGTAGGCATCTTCATACGTTGAAATTGAATGTTAGAAACAAGGAAAAAGTTGAAAGTTTAATTTTCAATGCATATTTAGTAGAATAAGCATCATCTTTTTTTCTTCTTATTATTTTGAGGATCATGTCATTACAAAAAATAGAAATGTATCTCGAATTGATGAAGGACATGTCCTGCTAGAAGATGATTCTGTGGAGAAGTTATTGATCTTCAAGCACGCTGGAAGAGCATTTGGAAGAGGAAAAAAAATAAGTATGACAAATGAAGAGTACAAAGCAACCCAGAGTTACGTGTTACTTAATTGTTAAAAGGTTGCACCATATATTGAGTATCTATGCCCAAAATGGTTGTAGGTTTAATCATAGTTAAAATTTATTTACATTTTTCTTCCTCTGTTTATATTTGTGTAGTATTTATGTTGAGCAATTAAAAAAATGCAGCCAACAATTTCCAGCCATGAGGACGACTGTATGCTAGAAATAGAATTTCTGAATTGGTTCAAAAACAATGTAAGAATTATTAAGTTTAAATTTGTGAATTATTTAATTTATTAGTATATTTTAGTTTTTAACATCATTTGTATAATTTATGCAAGAGGCAAATGATCCTTCAAATATAAATTCCAATATTTTCATTCAGAATCTAGGTAAATGCCTATTTAGATATGTGACAACCAATCCTAAGTATTTTGTTAATGGATATAAATTTCACACAATTATGCACAGTTCTTCTAAAGCAACAATGAATAGTGGTGTATGTATTAAAGGATCAATTTATAGTACAGATGAGATTGATTATCATGGTCAACTCACATAATTTATTGAGTTGGAGTATTCTGGAGTTGAAAATAATAGGATTATATTATTAAAGTGTGCATGGTTTGATCCTACATGAAATATGGGTACAAAGATTCATTCGGATTATACGCTAGTTGATTTTACCCATAAAAGTAGATATAATCGATATGTGCTATATATTATTGTAGTTCAAGCCACTCAAGTATATTATAGTACATATCCATGTTTATCTTATGATAAGAAAGACTAGTGCGTGATTTGCAAAATTAAAGCTCGATCAAATTTTAAAGTGCCAACATTTAAAGAAAGAAGTGCAAGCATAGCTATTTCACCAGTATTCCAATAAGATGACATTAATAATATTGTGCATGTGCATGTAGATAAAGATCCTATAAATTTATGTGACTAAAATAGTGGCCAAATAGAAATTGAAGATGAACAATTTCTATCTGAAGATGAGTTGGAACTTCCATCAGAATCAGATGAAATGATAGAAGATCCATTGGAGGATGACAGTGATGCCGATAATTAAATTGTTATGATTATTTTATAATATTATACTATCAAAGACATTTTTTATATTTTGTTGAATTCTATTGGTGTGTATTATTCTAAAATGCATGGTTGTTCATCATATCTCTATTATTTGTTCTATGTTTTTATTTTTTGTATAGTTGATGGCACCTAAAGGACGTGGTCGTGGTGGAGGTGGATGTGGATGTAGAAATGGACGAAATTCATCTTGTATTTTACATCCTGTTGCAAATTTAGTACCATCTCATACCTACAATATCCAGACTTCAATATCACAATCACCATCTCCATCTCCATCATCATCATCATCATCTTTGACACCTTTACCATCACTTTTATTAGATATAAGCCCACCACCCATTGTCCTTCCTGCACACACTTTTGATCCATCATCAATTTCTACACCACCTTTTACACCGACAATTTCCCCATTTACAATACCATCGACATCATAAAATGTTGTACCTTCCTATGCATTCAATATTAAGTTGATAATTGAGATTGTGGATGGGAGGTATAAGAAATATGTAAATATTAGTTGAATAAAAAATTATGATGTTTCTTTTAGTAGTTTTTTTATATATAGTATTGATTTGCTTGTTTAAATGTTATTTATTTATTTGTATAGTTTTATTCCCCTCACAAGTGTTCGGTTATAATTACAAATTCTTTTAATAAAATGATCGATTCTAAAGCATTCTCATGAAAGAAAGTTTTGGAATCGATAAGAGAGTCTAATTTTAATGACTTTCATGTAAAAACAATGAAATAAAAGCATTTGAAATTATTTACATAATTAGTTAACTAATATGTTGGTTATTATTCAAGCGGTAAATAATAATGTCATTATTATTAATAATTTTTTTTTGTGATTTTTCTATATATAGAATCATTGTCACCATCCCCATTAATCCCAAGCCTTTTCTTAACAACTTGACTGGGAAGTCGATCATTGTAAAACTCAAGTGGGGAATGGAATACAAAGGTTACTTTGTGTTCTTTTCCTGTGCATTACAATTTTTTTTCTCATTTTTTTTCTTTGGTCTTTTTTAGGTTTCCTTGCTTCGGTGGATTCCTATATGAACCTGTAGGTGTGAAAAAATTCAATACCACGCAGCATGTTGTCATTTCAAGTTCCATTTCCCTTTTGTTTGGCTATTTTCAACTTTCTTATAATTAATCTTGGACTAATGCATGAAGCTGGGAAACATAGAAGAATATGTTGATGGGCAGTTCACTGGAAATCTTGGAGAAATCTTGATTCGGAATTTAAAAATATGCTTATGTTTATCTCATTGTGTGAAATTTCTAGCAAATGGCAGTTGGTCTTGTATGCTCTAGTCTATCTGATTATCAGCGACATTGTGTTGTGTTCTTTATTGGTTTGTAAATGTAGTATGTTATGCTCAATATGCAGGTGTAACAATATTCTTTATCTGTATGGAGTACCAGAGGACAAAGAACTAGAAGATGCTTACCATGCCTGAGAGACCTATATGTGTGTTTTTAAGCCCTAAAATATTTCCTTCTATTGTCTTTGATGGTATGTGTATTTGCATGAAAGTACATGTGTCTGTGTTTAGACACACACACACACAAGCACATACATACATGAACAAGTATACATACATGCAACTGATTGTAATGTTAAAAAAAATGATGTTGGAAGTGCAGCTAGATAAAAAAGGGAAATTGCAGATACAAGGAAGGAGTTGGAGGGGGAGATGAAATGTAAACTATAACTAAATGAAGCAATGCAGTTGGCCATCGAGGGACATGCTTAGGTGCTAGAGTAGTATGCATATTTTGAGGAGCTGGGGAAAAGAAAGCAACGTTAATTTCATAGACAAATTATACTGTATGCACTATCATTAGATAGATTGATTATGAATAAGATGTAATCAAGTTTTCTTATATTTTTGTTTCAACAATGTAACATATTGTATCAGAATATTTTATTAACTGATTTTATTTTTTATTAATTATAAATATTGGTTTATAGTTTATATTTTAATTAAATATAATATAAAAATTAAAAAATATGTAATTAAATTTTATGTAAAAAATTAAAAATGTGAAAATAAATTAGGAATGAAAATAGCTAGGGATTTTCCCTCACTAATTTAGTTAAAAAAATTTTCCCGCTAATTTAGCTAGGGAATTTTCCCTCGCTAATTTTGCTTTAGAAATTTCCTTCGTTAATTTTGCTATGAAATATAGTACTCATTAATTTTTGTGACAAGCACTTTCGATTAGGAAAGGTTCCATCATTAATCCATTATTATATTTACTTTAGCGATGGAAAACCCCAATTTTCTAGAGAATTTTTCTTAGCTACCTGAGATTTTTCTTGTGGTGCATGATGTCAAACTCACATTGACTATTAAGAAATCATAATTAAAAAAAACTAAATTATATTACTTCATTTGAAGAATTGAAAGATGAGGCAGACAAGTTCTTCGTGTTGGAGTTCACCACTACCACATTCACAAAATGATGATCCATTGTTTCAACTAATTGATATATGAATTCTAAAATCGCAAGCTCATTCTGCAACATGTATGATTCTAGTCACTAATATCGTTGCTCATTTAATAGTAAAAAAACAAAAAAAAAATCAAAACAAATTGATCCGGCTCAACTTGAAATACAACTTTGTAGATGCGATAGGAACTTACTTAATCGTTGTCAATGCCAACCAGGATAAATAAAGATGCATGAGTCAAGCATGGAATCATGGATTAATACATACAGACATGGAATGGGGTTGAAGATTACGATAGCACACATCGTCGCCTCTGAATTAGTTGCTATCTACTTCAAACTAGAAGTTGTAACTTGTAATGCGCACGACCTAGTGCACAAAAAAAAATCCTAGGCGAGTTTTAGGTTTTTATGCTCATCACCTGCTCACGACATGGTGCACGAAACTATGTTAATCATAGTTCCTCTTCCGAAAGGAACTGTGATGAACAGTGAACACATGCGACTTTTAAGATTTTATTTATAATTTTTATGAATATAAAAAGAAATAAATTTATATGCATAAAATTTTATATTATTTGATATATTTTAAAATTTATAAAAATCCTAAATTAACTTATAATGAGAAGATCATAAAAATAAATATTTATTATTTTAATAAAAATATAATATAAAAAGCTAATAATCAAAATCTTATGCAATGCTTTAATTATTAAAAATTTTAGTAAGTGCAAAAATAAAACATGAATTTAAATAAACTAAGGTCAATTTGATAGAACTTTTCAATTGTGTTAATAAGGCAAAAAATTATTTTAAGTATTTTTAGGACAAAAAAATATCATTAGTAATTTTTTAAAAAAAATTGAAACTCTAAAAAACACTTGAAGTGTTCTTTTAATAAACACTTGGAGATTATTTTTTTATACCACTTGAAGTGTTATTTTAAAAATTCAAATTTTTTTGTAAATATTTTTTAAAAGATTCCTATAATTAAAAATAGTTTTATTACTGTTTTATTAATATAAATATATTCATTATTTTAGTTTTTTATAAGTATTTTTTTATAATCATACAAATAATAATTTTAAGCTTTTATTAATACAAATGTTTATGTATATTCATTAATTAATTCAAAAAATTTAAAAATTGTTTATAATTATAGAATTAATTATTTAATGTTTTTATTAATACAGATATTTAAATTTATTTTTTAATTAAATCAAATATTATATTGTAAATATTTTTAATATTTTATAATTCTATATATAGTTAATTTAGGCTTTATTAAAATAATATTTTATTTGTATTTATATATTTTTGTTATTATATATTTATAATATCATATTTTTATTATTATATGAGAAGACATCTATCAAGGAACCCTAATCTATAGACCATGACAACCCTTTAATATAAAAAATTACATCAAATATTAAAACAAATAATATAAAAAGAGAAAATAATTCAGAATAGATTAATGATAAAAATAATCCTTAGTTAAATAGCAAGGGAAAATTCCAAGCTAAATGTATATATTTTGTAAAAATTATTAATTAAGAATGAATCGCTTGCATTTAATGTATAATTGTAAAAAAATTTATTGAAAATGATTTAGCGAGTGTTTTTTTCTCGAGTTAAGTAGCTAGAAAAAATCCGTATCTAAAGTCATTGCTAAATTTTCTGTCATTCTTTGTGACAAATTCTGTGACAATAATAGCTAGAGAAATTTTTCAATCAAAAATTTCTATCTCTAACGTGTCACAAATCCATTACAAATTTATTATTCAATGTAAAATCAAACAACTCTCGTTATTCCCTAGCTAATCCATTGCAAATTAGCAAGGGAATATATTCCTAGCAAAATATTCGTAAGTAATTATTATAGATAGATAAATATAGATATAGACATATAGATAAATAGGAATATAGAGTGATAGACAGATAGATAGATAGATAGATTTATAGATGTATAGAAAGATAGACATATATAAAGATAAATATATAAATAGATAGACAAATAGACATATAGACTAATAGATAGAAAGAAGGATGAACATATAGGTATATAGGTAAGTAGATTAATACACAAATAGATAGATAGGTAGATAGATAAACATAAAGGTAGATAAACGGAAAGAATTATAGACAAATAGACAGATAGAAATATCGATATATAGATAGATAGACAGACGGATAGATAGACAGATAGATAGATAGTCAGATCGAAAGATTTGTAGATAGAAAGATAGATAAATTGATAGAAAGATAGATAGATAGATAGATGGATAGATAAATAGGTAGATAGATAGATAGATGGATAAATATTTAATAGATAGATTGATAGATAGATATATATATATATATATACATAAATATATAGAAAGATAGATTGATTGACAGATTGATAGATAGATAGACAAATAGACCGATTGAAAAATGAATAAATAGATAGATTAATTAATGATTAGATAGACAAATAGACAGATAGATATATATATATATATATATATATATATATATATATATATATAGTAAGATAGATAGTTTGACAGATAGTTAGATAGAAAGATTAGTAGATATTAAGATAGACAAATTGATAGAAAGATAGATATATATATGGATTATAGACACATATATAGGTAGACAGGTAGATAGACAGAATAGATAGACAGAAAGATAAATAATTAGATACATAAATAGATAGATAGACATATAGACATAAAAAAAGAAGATACATTAATAGATTTATAGATAGACAAATCGACAGATAAACAGAATTGATAGATGGTGAGATAGACAAATAGACAAATAGAAAAATAGATAGATAGATAAATAGCTAGAAAGACAAATAGACAGATAGACAGACAGACAGATAGCTAGATAGATATATAGACAAATGATCGTAGAAAGATAGATAGATATACAAATAACAGAAAGATAAATAGAAAGATAGATAGACAGATAGAGAGAGATAGACAAATAGATATATTGACAGAAAGATAGATTGACATATAAAGAAATTGACATATAGATAGATATACAGATAGACATATAGACAGATAGACATATAATCAGTTAGATAGGTAGACATGTAGACAAGTTGATAGACAAATAAATAGATAGATATATAAAGAAATAGTTAGTTAGATAGATAAATGGATATATAGAAAGATAGATGATTGACTGAAACACAGATATATAGACTAATATACAAATAGATAGAGAGATATACAAATAGATAGATATAGAGATAGGCAATATGATAGATAGACAGATATATAGATAGATAGATATATAGATAGACCAATTGAAAGAGAGACAGATAGACAAATATACAAAAAGATAGCTAGATAGATAGACAGATAGAGATATAAACAAATAAATAGATAAATTGATTGATTGAAAGAAAGAAAGATTGATTAATTTAAAGATAGATAGATTGACTAATTTAAAGATAGATAGATAGACATATAAAAAGATAGACAAAAAGATATATATAATGATAGACAATAGATAGATAAATAGATAGATAGAAAATAGATAGGTAGACAAATAGAAAGATAAGAAGATCGATAGATAAATAGATACACAAATAGATAATTAGATAGATATAAAGATAGATAAAGAGATAGATAGGTAGGAAGAGAGATAGATAAAAAGATATAGAGATATATAGATAGATAGTTAAAGAGATAGATTGATAGATTGACAGATTGAAAGATAGATAGATAGACAAAAAGATATAAAGATAGATAGACATATAGATAGATAGACAGATAGACATATAGATAGATAGACAGATAGACATATATATAAATAGATAGATAGATTGCTAGATAGAAAATAGATAGATAGACATATAGATTGATACAAGTTTGAGAGATAGAAAGATAGATAAATAGACAAATAGTCCGATAGATAGTTAGAAAATAGATAGATATACATATAGATAAATAGACAAATAGACAGATTTACTGAAAGACTAATAGACATATAGATAGATATATCGAAAGAAAGATATATAGATAGACTGAAAGATAATTAGATAGAAAGATAGATATATAGATAGATACATAGATACATAGATAGATAGACAAATATTTAGATAGATAGAAAGATAAATATACATATTGTCTAATAGATAGATAAATAGATAGGTAAATAGATAGGTAGATTGACATATAGATAGTGGGATAGATAAATTGATTGATAGATAGATAGATTAAAACATAGACATATAGATAGAAAGATAAATAGACAAATAGATAGATACATAGATAGATACATAGGTATATAGGTAGATAGGTAGATATGTAGATAGGTAGACAGATAGAGACACAGATACATGCATAGATAGATATACACATAGATATATAAATTGATAGACATATAGGTAAATAAGTAGATAGAAAAATAGATGGACATATAGATAGAGAGATAGATAGGCAAGTAGATAGAAAGATTAATAGATATATAGATAGAAAAAAACATATAGACAAATAGTCATATAGAAGGATAGACAAGTAGACAAATAAAAAGAAAGATATATAGACAAATATACAAAAAGATAGATAGATAGATTAACAAATAGATAGATAAATAGATATATAGATAGATTGATAGATTGATAGATTGATTGATAAATTGATAGATAGATAGAAAATAGATAGATAGATAGATAGACATATAGATAGATAAATAGACAGATAGATATTAAAGATAGATAGATATATAGAGAGATAGATAGATAGACAGTTAGTTAGATAGATAAAATGATAACCACATAGACAGATAGACTAATAGACTAATAGACTGAAAGATAGATAAATAGAAATTAAGATAGATAGATAGATAGATATATTAATTGATTGAATAATAGACAAATAGATAGATAAAAACACATATGAACAAAAAGACAGATAGACAAATATACAGTTAGAAATATCGATACATTGATAGACAAATAGAAATGATTATAATTAAAAATATAGATAGTTAAATATATAGACATATAGATGGATAAATATATAGATAGACTGGTAGACATATAGATAGATACATAGACAAATAGATAGATTAATAGATATTGAAAAATGGATAGATATATAGATTAATAGATGATTAGATAGACAAATAGACAACTAGACAAATAGATATATAGATAGAAAGATAGATAGTTTGACTGATAGTTAGATAGAGAGATTAGTAGATATTAACATAGACAAATTGATAGAAAGATAGATAGATAGATTATAAACACATATATAGGTAGACATATAGATAGACAAAATAGATAGATGATTAATAAATAGATAGATAGTTAGTTAGAAAGATAGAAAGATAGATAAACACATAGTCATATAGAAAGATATATACATTGATAGACATATAGATAGACAGATAGACATATTTGATAGATGGATAGATAGACAGATTGATAGATAAAGAGATAGACAAATAAAAAAATAAACAGTTAGTATAGAAAGAAAGATAGACAGATAGATAGATAGATAGACAAACATATAGATAAATGATAGTAGAGAGATAGATAGATAGACAAATATTAGATAAAAAAATAGAAAGATAGATATATAGAAAGATAAATTGATAGATAGATAGACAGATAGAGAGATAGACAGTTAGATATATTGACAGAAAGATAGATTGACATATAAAAAAATTGACATATAGATATATAGCTAGATACACATATTGACAGATAGACATATAGTTAGTTAGACAAGTAAACATGTAAACAAGTAGTCAGACAAATAAATAGATAGATAAATAAATAAATAATTAGATAGATAGATAGACAGATAGATATATAGACAGATAGATAGATAGAATGAGACACAGATAGATAAACAAATATAAATATAGATAAAGAGATAGACAAATAGATAGATGGAGAGATAAACAAAATGATAGATAAATAGATATATTGATAGATAGATAGATATATATATATATATATATATATATATATATATATATATATATATATATATACTTTGATTGAAAGAGAAATAGATAGACAAATATACAAAAAGATAGCTAGATAGATAACAGATAGAAATATAAACAAATAGATAGATAAATAGATAGATAGACTGAAAGATAGATAGATTGACTAATTTACATATAGTAGATAGACATATAGAAAGATAGACAAATATATATATAATGATAGACAATAGATAGATATATAGATAGAAAGATAAAAATATAGATAGATAAATTGATACACAAATAGGCAGTTAGACAGATATAAAGATAGATAAAGAGATGCATAGATATATAAATAGAGAGATAGAGAGATATAGAGATATATAGATAGTTAGATAGTTAGAAAGATAGATAGACAGACAGAATGATATAAAGGTAGATAGGCATATAGATAGATAGACAGATAGATAAACATATATACAAATAGATAGATAGATTGCTAGATAGACAAATAGATAGATAGACTTATAGATTGATAGAATTTAGAGAGATACAAAGATAAATAAATAGACAGATAGTCAGATAGATAGATATACATATAGATAGATAGACAGATAGATAGATATACTAATAGATTGATAAATATATAGACAGATATATTAGAAAGAAATATATATAGATAGACTGAAAGATAATTATATAGAAAGATAGATATATAGATAGATAGATAGATAGACACATAGATAGATAGATAGATAGAAAGACAAATAAACATATTGACTTATAGATAGATAGACAAATAGTTAGATAGAAAGACAAATAGACATATTGACTAATAGATAGATAATAGATAGGTAGATAGATAAATAGATAGATAGATTGAAACATGAGATAGATATAATAGATAGATACACCGTTATACAAGTAGATAGGTAGATATTGAGATAGGTAGACTGATAGATAAATTAGAAAGATACATAGATAGATAAATAGATAGATAGATAATGGATAGACATATGGATAAATAGATAAATATACAAATATATAGACATATTGATAGATAGATAGATAGACAAGTAGATAGAAAGATTAATAGATATATAGATATATAATGAAAGAATTATAGATAGATAGAAAAAAATCATATTGACAAAGAGTCAGATAGAAGGATAGACAGGTAGACAAATATAAAGAAAGGCATATAGACAAATATACAAATAGATATATAGATAGATCGAAAAATAGATAGATAAATAAATAAATATATATATATATATATATATATATATTATATATATATATATATATATATATATATATATATAGATTGATGGATTGATTGATAGATATATAAATAGATAGATAGATAGACATATAGATAGATAAATAGACAAATAGATATTAAAGATAGATAGATATATAGAGAGACATATAGACAAACAATTAGATAGATAGATAAAATGATAACCACATATACAGATATTCTAATAGACTAATAGACTGATAGATAGATAGATATAAAAAATTAAGATAGATAGTTAGATAGAAAGATTAATATATAGGCAAGTAGGTATAGATAAATGTATATAGATAGACATATATATAAATTGTACAATTAGACATATAGAAATAGTGATGGATAAACACTAGAGAGATAGGTAGATAAAAGATAAAAGATAGACAGATAGACAAATAGATACCTAGATAGTGAGAGAGATAGAATGATTAACAAATAGAAAAATAGATAGATATACATATAGATAGATAGACAAAATGACACATTTAAAGATATGGAGATAGATAGATTGATTGATTGATTGATATATAGACAGGTAGATGGGTTGATAGGTAGACAAGTAGACAGGTAGATAAGTAGATAGGTAGATAAAAAGACAAATAGAGAGATAGATATATAGATAGATATATAGAATGATAGATAAATAGATAGATAGACAAAGAGTTAGATAGATAGATAGTTAGAAATATATATAGATAGATTGATAAATAGATATTTAGATTGATTGATAGTGAAATAGATAGATTGATGGATTGAAAGTTTAAAAATTAATTTGTCGATAGTAAAATAATTACGTAGACATATAGTCAGATAGACATATAGATAGATAGCTAGATTGATAGAAAGAAAGATAGATATAGATTCATATTGAGTGATTATTTATAGATTGATAGATAAATATACAAATAGATAGATAAATAGGTTGATTGATTGATGATTGATCGATAGATATATAGATAGATAGATATAAAGATAAGTAAATTGATAGATAGAGATAGCTAGACAAATAAATAAAAAGACAAATAGATAGATAGACATACAGATAGTTTGATCGATAGAGATACATATAGAAAAATAGACATATAGAAAGATAGATAGTATAAGATTGAAAGATTGATAAATAGGAAAGTAGATAGATAGATAAAAAGTTAGATAGACAGATATAATGATAGAATGAAATATATTTAGATAGATAAACAAATAGATAGATAGACAAAAAGATATTATGATAGTTAGTTATATAGAAAGAAAGATATATGATTGCCACATAGAAAATAGATAGATTGATGATAGCAAATAGATAGATTGATAGATAAAAAGATTTACAAATTAATTGGTAGATAGGAAAATAATTACATATATAGACAGTCAAATAGACATATAGATAGATAGCTATATTGATAGATAGATAGATAGATACATATATTGATTGATTGATTTATCGATTGAAAGACAAATAGAAAGACAAACAGATAGATAGATAGATATATACACAGATAGATAAATAAATAGATACATAGATAATTAAATAAATAGATAGCTAGATATCCAGACAAAACAAATAGATAGATGGTAGAGAGAATTACAATTATAATTAGAAAGAATACATATAGAGGGGACACATACAATTAGAAAATAGATAGATATTACAATTAGAAAGATGGATAGATAGACATACAGATAGTCTGATAGATAGATAGATAGACGATATAAAAATAGACAAAAGATAGATATTAAAATTAGAAAGGTATACATATAGATAGATAGACATACAGACAGATGGCTAGATAGATAAATAGATAAATAAATAGAGAAATAGGTAGAGAGATAGGCATGTGGATAGTTATAATGGTAGAACATGTAGATAGGTTGAGGTTTGCAAGTAGTTAGGTAGACAGGTAGAAACGTAGATAGATAGATTGATATATATATATATATATACCGAAACATAGATATACAGATAAATAGACAAATAGATGGATAGATAGATAGACAGGTAGATATATTGATAGATATATAAATAAATAAATAGATAGATACATAGATAGTCAAAGATAGATAGACTTATAGTTAGATAGATAGATAAAAAGTTAGATAGATAGATAGAAAGTTAGATAGATAGAACATAGATAGATAAATAGATAGAATATAATAATATATTGATAGATATATAAAAATAAAGGAAGATGGTTATATAGAAAGATAGATTGACAGACAGACAGATGATAAGTATAAAAATATATCGATAAATAGATAGATAGATATATAAATAGACATATTGATTGATTAATTGATAGATAGATTGATAAATCGATAGAAAGAAAGATACATAGATAGATAGATAGATTGATTGACATGTAGATTGATAGATATAACAAATTAATAGATATATTGAAAAGATATATACATATTCAAATAGATAGATTAATAGATAAATTGATAGATATATTGAAATATAGATAGATCAATCGATAGATAGATTGGGAAAGAGATAGAATGATATACAAATAGATAAAAAGATAGATACATAGATATATAAAAAAATAAATAAAAAGAAAGATAGATAGACAAATTAATAGATAGATAGACATATAGATAGATAGATAGATAGAAAAATATGTAGGTATATAGGTAGATAGATAGGTAAATAGATAGACAGATACAAATATAGCCACATAGATAGATTTATAGCATATAGACAGATAGACAAATAGACAGATATATAGATAGACAAGTAGATAGAACATAGACAGATCTTTTTGATAGATAGATAAACAAATGACAAATATTGGTAGAAAAGAAGATAGAAAGATAGATATATAGAGAGAAAGACATATAGTAATAATATAGATAGAAAGATAGCTAGCTAGATAGTAGATTGAAAGATACACAAATTCAAAAATAGACAGATAGGTAGATAGATAGATAGATAGATAGACATTTAGACAAGTAGATAGAAAGATAGACAAATTATCAAAAAAGAAAGATTGAAAAAAGACATAGAGACAATTAAGCAGATAGACATATATATTAATAAAAAGACAAAATATATATATATATATATATATATATATATAGACAGAAAGACTTTAGACATATAGTCAGATAAATATATAGACAGATTGATAGATTGTCAGATTGATAGAACATAGAAAAACAATAGATAATTGATTAATAGACAGATAGATAGAATTGGCATAGGTAGATAGGTAGATAAAAATAGATAAATAGACAGATTTACAAATAGACTTTTAGACAGATAAAGAGATAGATGGACAAATAGATAGAGAGATTTTGATATAAAGAATGAAAGATATATAGAGAGATAGATAGATAAAAAGATAAAAAGATATATAGATAGATAGATAAAAGATAGAGACATATATAGATACATAGACAGATAGAAAGCAGATAAAAAGAGATATAAATAGATAGATTGTTAGATATATATATAGATAGATAGACAGATTGTAGACATACATATAGATAGATATAAAATAGACATATAGATACATAGATAGAAAGATATATAGCTAGATAGATAAATATATAAATAGATTAATAAATAGATATATAGGAAAGATAGTTAGTCATTAAGTTCGATTTTAGATAGTCATATAGACATATAGACTAAATAGACAGAAAGA